>VDFB02141019.1:0-14505 GCA_007258455.2 Sequoia sempervirens | reverse complement strand
CTCTTGCACACATCATAATAAAATATCTAATTCATATAATGTGCCATTAAAAGAATCTTGAATTTCTTTCTAAATGAAAATACATTTTCCATATGAACCCAGATTTAGAACATAAATTACAATAATATATAAATACAATATTTTACTAATAAAACACCTAATACATCAAGTGTTCTTTCGATACTATTTTTTTCCAAACCATATTATTGGAAAAACTTATCACAAAAAAATATTAGCCCTCTCACTCACATACTATTTTCTATACAATCCCAACCCCGACGATGCACCTTTGACCATACTTATTAATTAATTGAAAAACATAATACAATAGATTTTTAAATTGCAATTAATTAAAAAATACCATGGAATATGCAATTTGGGGCTGGATAGACGTTTCCCATTGATAAGGCCTAATCCCATGCACCTTTGACCATATTTATTAATTAATAGAAAAGCATAATACAATGATTTTTTTTATTTTCAATTAATTTAAAAATAAGTCAAATATGCAATTTGGGGCTTTCCCATCGATAAGGCCTAATAACACATGATTTGATATTTTACACAAATTGTGCCCGTCGGTTTGGTTCACCTTTATAAAATGAATGGTGATATAAAGTTTTGCCCTATAAAGAAATAATAGTATGTATAAAACTGAAACGTTTAATATTTTACCTGGAACGAACGGGGTCCATCTTTATCAAAAGAGTTGTATTTAATCTTTTGTCAACGGAAGAAAGCTAAACCTTCCCTCAAGTTTACTTGAGATAAAGTATGGTATGTACTAGCAATTTTGTGTAGTAACACACAACAATGAGCCGATGAAAAGTGAGGAGATAATACGTGAAAGGAATGTAGTATATAGACACTAAGGTTGGGAGAGTTAAAATTTCTCATAGCAAACACAAACAAGATGAAAGTGACATATTGATGCATAGTGGGAATTTTTGCTCCGCAGTAGTGTAGAGCACGTTGCACAATGGGAATGCAACAAACAATTTCAGGATGGAAATAATATTGAAACCATCGGTAAGTGGATAGGAACCATAGATCAAATAGAAATCATCATTAACCTATGAAAATAATAAGGATATCAAGCAACATATATGAATATTGTTTGCATCTAATTTCACATAGATACATGTTTGCACACAAGGATGAATAATGTGTGTCTCTAATTTCACAAACATACATATTTGTACATAGGCTTACTAAAATGAGAAAGAACAAAAAAATAATGTTGATTCCATCTAGCATTTAATTTTACTGGCCTTCTATATCGACGTGCCAAACACTTGTAATAAAAATCTGCCACACTTTTTCTGACTGAGATCTGAATGCCAAAAGGGTTAAAAATCAGGAAGGTTGACGAAAATTTGGCCAAAGTGTACACAATATGCCTACTGGAAAGTAAAAATCATTGTACTCCCCCCTCACCGACTTTAGAAGTTTTCTCATACAATTTTGTAGTATTTCCTTCTGAGAGATCATAAACATGTGGATGGAATGTAACTTTCCTAAATGGTTTTATCAAAAAATTAACAATGATAGGTGAACAATGATATGTGAGCATCAAATCCTAAATGAATACTTCAACAACCCAATGTTTCAAATTGTTTGGTTGGGAAGGAATATTTTGCTACACAAGATCTTTTAGTTGTTGTGCAACAATTTTCAAACAACTATGCCCATTAATAAAAAGTATAGTAACTAAACTTGAAACTATGTTGAATTTTTTAGAAATTTAGATCAAGATTGAGATTAGCCTGGCTATGCAATATCACAAATTTAAAATAAATTATATTTATAGTACTAAATTCAATTGCAACATTCAAATTTTGAAAGTTTTTGAAAAAATCATATAACAATCTATTTACCAAATAAATATCACTAATTAAATGAGGATTTTTATAAGAGCCATATCAAACTTTGTGAATTTTTTGGGAGGAAGAAGCTGAATAGGTTGATGCTTCTCCACCATTTTTGCATCTTTGACAAGGTTTCCACTAGCATTCTAGAGAATTTTCTAGCTAAAAAGGACATTGTCCCATTTCTAGAGTTTCCATCGGATTTGATTTTTCTCCACCCTCTTTGCATCTCTTTCAAGAGTGGAGTCTCAATCCGTCAGGGTTAGGATGGTGATTGTAAGGAAACATGAAACCTCCAGTCACAACATTTTGAAAATCCCATAAATATCCCTTTGGAGTCTTCTCATTTTACCTCAAATTTGAGAAATCATGAATACTAAAATTGCAACTAATCTGTAAATAATGAATAATAATATTTAGACAATGACAATCTTCATAGCCTAAGAAAGGATTCATAAAAATGAGTTACATAAAATAATGTATTATTTTATTGGACACTAGGAACACTAAGAGGGAGGGTGAATTAGTGAACATCCACAATATTTGAATTTCAAATCAGATCTTAAACTATCAACAACAATATTTAACCTTTAATAGCATTCATAGCATATAAATAGAAAGAAACATGCAAAATAATTAAATAGATAATGTGAACACCATAACACCAAAAATTTTACGTGGAAACCCTATTAGGGAAAAAAACATTGGTGGAGATTAATCCACAAAGCATACTCTGCTAATAGTATGATAAAAAGGGAATGCACTTCCATTCAGACACACTGCCTAGATCTCACTACTCAAAATAGGGAAGGCTCACTTCCTTATAAAATATTGAAGATTACAAGAAAATTTTGAACTGAGAATATAACATCCACAAATGCCTAGATTCAATTCCAATGAGGCACATAAAATAGATTTTGGACCTTTCATCCAATTTGCACTTTTTCTCTACTTTGCTCTACTTTCATACACAAAAACCCTTCTACTGCACAAACAAAATTCAGTTCAACAGATCTTCCCAATTGCTGACTGAGTGTTCAGATACCAAAAGTATAGCCAGATTTGAATTTTCCAAGACTTTCCTTGGTATACTTTAATTGGGAATTATCTGCTATAAAATGCAATGTCTGTGCATAATTGAAATAAGTCTTTAGGCATTGTGACAACAGAACCACATTGGTCCTGTAGAGCCAAAAGTGTAGGATATTTAAATCTTTGACTAAGTCTTGTTCGTTTTCCAAATCCATCTATTGGTTATTTTTTCAAGAACCAAACTCAATCTCAGTCCTTACCTATGAATTTTCCACAATTCAATTATCACAATGGTTGAGGATTGGCCAACACTTAATTAATGTACTTAGTACCTCACTTCTCTTTGGTCTTTATGAGACCCAAGAGGGTAATCCTACACATGCTCATAATATCTCAAATTTGGTCAAGAGCACATCCTCACATAGATGCATTCCTCAAGAAACTCATTTCATCAAAATCTTGGCAGACCTTGGGTGAGAGTGCTATTTGTTATAGGGAATGCATTTATATACTAAAAGTTGGGGCAATGTAGTTTAGAGTATGTTATGAATTCATCTCCATAATGAATCTGAGGCCAAATTCATTACTAGCTCATTAGGTCATGAGATAAACTAATAAAACAACCAGTGCCCTTTCTAAGGGAATAACAAAGTCATAACTTGCAATCAATCAGTAATTCAATTATGATTGAACATAAAAAATTAATGGACTATTAGCATGCCACTTTGTAGCATCTAGCTCATTTTGTTTTAAAATATTGCTTCCTTACCAAATCCTATAACCCTTTCTCACAAACTAATGGCCTCATTTTAGCATTTAATCAACTCATTGAACTAAAGCATAAAACAAGCATGTTCATTCGATGCAAATGATAGAAGACAAATGAAAATATAATTAACAACTTCATTCATAATTTGGAAGAAAAATACATAGGAGAGAAACATTTTAGAACTAATATTCTCCTTCATTATTGATACTACTTTGTAAAACTATATTTAAGATCTTCATATAGTATAAATTTTTCCCTAGGTTGTCTTCTGATATATTTACTAATGTATCTATTTACATTCTATTTGCTCTGAGAGCATAGCATTTACCTTGACCTCTTTTGGACTCAAAATTTTTGAACTATCTCAACTCTAGCCATGAAATCCCTTGTATAAATAGGGGAGCAACAAGCATCTGGCTGATTGCAATTTCATTTTCATTTCATTTCAATTTGAAAAAAATAATTTCAACTGATTCCTCAAAAAACTCCCTAGGAATATTTTATGCAATCATTTAGGAACAAGGGAGGACAAAAAACAAAACACATGTGTAGGATACAATTAGTCATTGTCACTACATCCATGTTGAACAAAAAGGATTACATATCATATCAGCTGGAGGACCTCTACATAAGCATGGAAGAGAAAAAGACAAACCACATACATATTGAAACAAATACCTCATATGCAAAGACCATGTTTTCATCAAAAAAAACATAAGGAGGTAACCCTATTCAGATTCATTAGCATCAGAGAATTCTCGACCACTCCTTGTCCTTAATGAAATTGGAGGGACCATCACCAAGTCGTTCTCAAAGCTCCCATATGGTAGTAGAGAAAGAAGGTACTGGCCCTATCCTGAGTCAATGTCACATTCAACATCCGAAGAAGTATGAGAGAACACAATAGGAGAATTATGTTTTCCTAGGCAGACCCTATGACTTGTATCCTTTTTCTTGGGCCTCTTCATTGGTTGAGCTAGTTCCTTGCCTTTGAACTTGACCATTTCTCCTGGGATAGCCCTATTTCTCAAGCTGTACGTACTTTACACAATTGATTTCTTCTTATGACCTCTAGCCCTCCTTTTTCCCTTTGAAACATAAGGAGAAGCCTATGCTTCTTGCTCAGTTATATCCTCATGACACTCAAATACATTTAGTTAGCTAGACCTTCTAATAGGCTGAATTGTCACACCACATCTCTAGAACAAGCAGAGTTTAACAATTTAAGACAAAGCTATAGGGAGACACACCTACAAGCCAAGATAACTGTAACCAACCCAACACATAAATTGCTAACCAAACTAGAGAACCCAATTTAAAACCAACTTACTCAGGACAATAACACTCAATATTCAACTCAAGAAAAGAAAAAACCTCTAACTCTTCTTCACACTAAGCCTTACATTCAGTGCAGACTAGAAAAATTATGAAAATACACAATTTGGAGCATGTAAAATTAATGATTCAAGAACTCCTCACATGATTGAGTTGATAACTTAACAAATCTTCTTTAAATCTAGGCCATTGATCTTAGAACAATTAAAACTTCATCTATGGTGACCATGAGCATCATTTTTTGACCATTAGCAACTTTTTCCCAGAAAACAATGATCCCATCTCAAATGCTGCCATATTTTCCTTTAATCTTGATTAATCATACATGATCTAACAATTACTATGTATCACCAACCCAATCCATGCTCTTTCATTAATATCAGTGAAGTACATAAGACCAATGTTTCTTAGAGAGAATATTTCTTTATACACTTCATCGCTCATCATTGATCCTCCCCAAAATTTAGGGTGCAATTAATAATGAAAGTATTGCTACAATGAAGTTTAGTCCATTGAATGATCCTGTTTTAAAACCACATCAATGGTTCTCCAGTCATCTAGCTACTTTCCTTTATATGATGTCCTTAGGATTCTGCTGCATTTCCTATTCCATCAATAGCCATTGCATATCGTAGATGCATTTCCTCTTTCATTGGCCTCATTACTGATGTCAACATACTCATGATGAAATCTCATCCCTTGGATCTATGGCCCTTCTTTGATAACATTCATCCTTCCATCATGTATCGCTAATTCAAACATTGCACCTTGGATCCTATTAGTGATGGGAAATTCAATGAATAAATCAAATTTAGACACATACACCAACATGAAAATTAATGGTACAAAAAACATCATATATAAGATCTTATCATATTAGCGAAAGAAACCTTTCAAAGAATCTCATTCCTCATTGTAGTTTTGAAACTTAGGCTCAGGAATGAATCCACTATTCATGATGAGTGACAAATTATACAAACATAGACCATCGCTCATTGCTAATTCTCCTCATATAGTTTGTAAGCAATTAGTGATGAAAGGATTTACATAGTGACAATGTGTATCGTGTATCACTAATATAGAACTTTAGCACTTCAAACATGTCTGTGATATGTGCTACAAAGGAATTCCATCATATCACTTGTCGCTAATCTTAAATTTATCATTTTATGACCATTTGCGATGAGCAATAATCTTAACGTAAGGCCAGAGGACATCACTTATCACTATTACAAAGCACAAGGCTCAAAGGCCTTTAGCAATAAGTTATTCCTTAACAATACACAAAACATCGCTCATCAATGATTGTTCCAAGAGCTCCAATAACTATTCACAATGAGTGAGAACAAAGAAATTCTATTCATCGCTCATCGTTGATTTAGGACATACAATTTTAAAGAGATTAGCAATGAGTGATAAAGAAAGATGGCCATTGGGACAAGTGGAAACTTTAAACATGTGCAATTAAGTTTTTCTAAAGAGGGGACCCTCTAGAATGATGTGAGAGAAGGGGCTCAAAAACTTCTAAGTCATCAAACACAAAGGATGTAAAGGCCAAAAAGGGGCCCTCTACCTAACCTTATAAAAATTATGAGACTTATACCTAGACTAGAGGGACCAATTACCTGATCATGGTGAATGACATAAGATGTTTTTAAGTGACCGAAAACAGGTGATAAGAATTTATTGACCAAATAGAACATTACAATTATTTATAACGAATAAGACCATAAACCCTTAGATATCAGGCCTACATCCAAATGTGACAAAAAATTTCATATGGAACAATTTTATTTTTCTTAAAGTTCCATCAACGGCTCCTATTAGGGACATCAGTTCCTCAATGAATAGAGTGAGAATCCATAAACTTAGGTGAAGTATACCTAGAATAAAAACCAAAAACCAAGGACAAAGCAAGAGAACCAAAAACAAACAACATAGGTACAATAATTATATAAGATGTAGGGCCAGACCAATCTTAAAACTATTGTTCACCTTTGTCAAAAACCCTATTTTCCACTGTTTGCACCATGCCCCTGTTGAAAAAATAAGCATGAAGAGTCCACGAGCTGATCATGCTCCAACTACTATGCTTGGCCATCATAGACATGTGCCTGAGCTTGCACTTATCTCTCTCATTTATGTCCCTTTGTGCATTGTAACTAGGGGTTAACTATAATATATGATTAGTATAGCACTCCCCCTAATTCAACTTATCATTATTTTTCATCAAATGCTCACTTAATTAGTTTGGAAAGTGAAACATTCATAGTCTATTTGACTAGAATTAGATTTATTTGGATCAAAACCATACCCATTTGGTGTAACAAACAAGAAGCACTTATAAATAGGCTCCTCTTCAACCTAATATTCATATTCATTAGAACAATATAAATCAATCCTATTGCCCCATGCCTCATTTTCTTGAAAAAATAATTTCTCGTAATTCAAGGTAGTTTCATTGTCATTTAAAACACAATCCTTCTTACAAAAGGTATCACAAACATGATTTTGGAGATCCTCAACAATTTATGTTTTAGGACCCATACCATAATTTCATTCTTCTTCCCAGTCATCATCTTTTAACTAAAAACAGAATGTTTCAAAATTGATCAATTAATTCAAAATTGAGATGATCAAAACTAGGGTTTTGAATTGTCTTTTTAATTGATATGTCTATTGACTCATGATGGAAATTTGAACATATCTCATGTTCTTGTATGTAGATTGTTTCTTCTCCTTCCTCAGTAGAAATTTGATCAAGAACAACCAAGTCTATATTTGTATCAAGGTCTACACACCCTACTTTTGTTTTATATAAACATTCAAAAACCCAACCTTGTCAACTGTTAGTACTCATCCTTTTCTTAAAATTAGATTCTAGAGTCTAAGTATAAACACTCTTGTCTTCAGATCTAACATCAATCAGATTATCAGGACATTCTAATTTTGAAATAGTTAGAGAATTCTTGAAGAATCTATCACATGCAATATATTTATTTATTGGTAAAGAAAGAGTTTCATGAAAATTAACATAGTCAAATTCCTTGAACAACAAAGGTGCTTTCAAGTTTTCCGCACATAGAGATTTGTATTTCTTGTGAGAATAATTAAAATCTCCATTTCCATTACCCTAGTTTCCAGCCTTTGGTAATATGCCATTAGTGTCTAAAAATATGAAAAATATCACCATTTGTACTGCTATGCGTACATTCACCTTTAGTAATATATTTACTCATGCTTTGAGTGAATTCTTGATCTTTATTACTAAGGGTATCCTCCTTTCCATTTTCAAACCTCACAGTTTGTTCATAAGAATGCTTTTCTTCCTCAGTAATTCTAATCCAATCAATTATTTGATAAAAATTCTGAAGTTTTAATTCTTGATGCAAGGTACTAAGCCCTGGTTCATAAATTTCACAAAACAAATCAATGCAGACTAAATTCTTTGGTCCTAGCCTCTTAGGGATTTCTAGTAAGGAATCCAAAAACCTTGCCATTAATTCATATGGTGATTCATTCTGAATCTATCAATTCCTACCATACCCTAGAGGACCACACTAACAACCAGAAGCTGAACAATTTTTTTTTTTTGCAAAGTGCAACATTCACTTGTATGCAATTAGCATAAATATTAAGTTTTCAAGTCTAAGTCCTCTAGGGTCCACGACAGCATTACTTTTCACCCAACTAAAAATTAACATGAAACCTTAAAGAAACATTACAATAATCAAGTACTAACATCATTACAAAGATTGCATCAAAACATTCCATTTATTTGAATCTTCAATAAAGTACAACCATAACATGTTTGCATGGAACTAAATTGATTCAAATCATTTAATTACAAATATAATGCCAACTAACTCTAGTCCATTACATAGTAGTGTTTTTCATTAGATACATCAATACATTTACATTCTAAATAAAGTTATCTCCTCAATTTCTAGTGAGGTGTGAGCATCAAACATGAGACATGATACATCAATGTGGTACAATACAAATACAAGTATAACAAATCCTGAGGGCCGGTACAATGCCGAAGTCCATAGATCAAGAGAAGTCATCACGACATGCACGGGAGAAAGGAACCCAATGGAGCTCAAAACACATTCCACCCAACCACGTGGAACCCAAAGGACCACCCCCCATGCTAGGAGATAGCAAAGGTTCCCACCATCACTGACAAACATTCACAAGGCTAACATGACAAACAAGAACAAGTAGAACAACATCAATAGTATTACACCAAAAAAGGAGAAAGGTACATGACAACATATGGTTGACATGAGAATGTTGAACAATCATGGAACACCAACATTAATAGACAAAACACTTCCAGAGGCACAAAATCAACTAAGGGGATGTAAAGAACCAAGGGAGTACAAAGTTGTCGTAGGAGTGAGTGTCATCGCATAATTGCTATGGGTTACCCTGGCATAACCTTCCTAGGCTATCGGACCCCCATCCTGGGTTACCCTAGCTGCCTCTACCGGCCGCCGGACCCCCATACAAATTATGCGGGACCAACTTACCTTACAAACGGACCAGGCAGTTGGTCTTTCCATTCCAGGACTTCTCGACTCATCTCAAGCCTATACAAGCACTTGAGCCATGAGTGAGGAATTCTCTTATCTTGATTAGTGTTCTATCTACCCAATTCACCCTAATTAGTTAATTAGATTATCACTTGATTTAACTCTTAGTGAGTTACCCTGGCGCCCCTTTGTGTGTCGGACCTCCACTGAGAGCCACTCCCCTACTGACAACTGGGAAACCAATCTAATCAAGAACATAGCCATGCTTGCACATTCCACAGGAGCTCAATAGCATTACAACATGGAAAAACAACCTAGTGAGGCATTACCCTCTCGCTCACACGTACCCAAAGGATTCCATTCACATAAGAATCATACTGTGCAACGATGATGAACAACCTAAACTCATATCTTTCACAAACATTTATCTCAAGATTATCAAGAATTTCATCCAGAAGACAATCTACCTAGCCTCTGAAAGACAATAAATCATTACACAACTAGTCCCACAAGGACGATAATCACAATTACCCCCATGCAAAATAATGAACATAACTCTACCAGTACAAAACACAAGAAAGGATCATGGCTAAGATAAAATACCAATCTCCCAAAACAAACCATATTTAAATTTGTTAAAGGAAAGTCTAAATTCACATTAAACCAACTCATTATTATTCAAATAAGAGTAATTAAATCATTCACCTAAATTTATAGAGATTATTCTCATTCATTTTAATAAGTTTCTACCACTATATTCCATTTACTAGAACACCTATCTAAATAAGATATAAACATTTTGGAATATTCATGATGTTGTTTAACATTAATCTAAGATGTTAGATATAGACATTTTCATTTAGGTATATATATACACATATATAAAACTATCAACCAAAACTCTAAAATCTATAAAACTATAAGATACAATACTTTGCCATTGCAATTAAATTGAACCAAATCAACTCATGGCTAAATAAATAACATAAGCATTAATTAAGAAAATAATCACTATTTCTAACTAGGCTTGGCTTACTCAAGACCCGTATGAATGCTAGGCAGAAATCCATGACAAATAAATGTACATAGATCTCAAGACAATTGTCCCATGCGCACAAGGCGCAAAAGAAGAGTTAGATTAAAATAGAGACTCGGACTTACTAATGGAAAACTGACGGTTGTCTGAATCTGAAAGTAAACGGTAGAGGGAAAATCACTTATACGAGTTGCAGTACTTAGAAAATATATGTGTCAATAATCAAAAGTAACACCAGTGAACAACATGTAATCACCCCGTGATGAGAGGGAATCAGATAGATGCTTTCGGGTTTCTAAGGCATAATGAAGCCATACTACAGGGTAGCAGAAACACAAAAATTACGTTATCTCACCATCGAACCCAAGGCAAGGAAATATAAGAAAGGTGGACGCTGCACAGCTTCAACACCCAATTTACCCAAAAGGATAAAGATATATTTTGATAAGACGAAGGCATATAACGTGACCTACATCAGACCCCCGTGCGGCTTCAACAGAGAATAAAATCAACAGATGATGATTCTAAGAAGGGCGTTAAGAAAGCTATCCCTAAAAGAACGGGTGGATACCAAACATTTAAGGACAAAATTCCAACCCTATGGCATGCTATTATGACAACATGAAGTTAAACCCAAAAAAAATAACCAAAGTCAAATGTAGATCACAAGGAAAATGAAACGCATCAATATAAATTTATGTATATATCCTTGATTTTGAAATAAAACACCGATGATGAAGATGAGGAGGTAAAGCCATTTCAAGATTGGTTGCAAGGCACAGTACAGGAGGTTGGCATGGCTCTATGGCGCCATCCATAGAGATGATTCTCTACCAAGGAGAGAAGGATAACCCCGAATCTAAAGAGCCTGTGATTCAAGCGGGAACGAAAGTTGACATCATATTGTTGCCCCTAAGGCATGCGAATCCAACACATGTAGCCGCCATCAGGTAATACAAGCCAGTGAGATGGAGAGGATTCTAACAGCAAGGATTGTTTAAAATGTCCCAGACCGTGGCTTGGTCCAACCTCGCACCTACTTCAAGATTTAGTAGCGACATTAATATAAAAGAATTTCCTTAGATTCAGGTTTTCAAAACACGCTGACAGAGAGGTGCAGATGATTAACTCCCTAGCCGATCTGAACAAGGAAGATTCTGATAAGGTAGAGCGAACTACTCGAATAAAAGATTAAAAAGGGCAGAGAGGGACACGCAAGTGACACAAGTTACTTCCATTTCCAAAGATAGTGCATGATGATTGCAAGCTAGGTGGAAATAACAGAATGAAGCCTATCTCAATAACAAAACAGACAGGGTATCTCCCCTGATTTGAGCCTTCGGAAGAGGAGACACTTGATGCAGTGAAACGATTATCGCCGAGTGACCAATTCAATTTATTTCCTTATTATTTCCAAGAGCCCTCTATTCCCAACTCTCTCTAGGGCTGACATCAACCTATGCCAATATTGTCGATACGTACTCTAAAGAGAAGGTGACACTCTCTAATACATTCATCTGGTTGCTAAGGACAGCCAGATAATTAGATTATGGGCAACGACCTGTGTTGAATGGAATGAGATCAGGACCTAAGGACTACAGCTGCTTAGGGAAGGACTGAGCATTCAAGAAACATGCAAACACAGGTGCAAAAGCAATGTCTGGAGCCAAAACTATGAAATAATTTTATCAGTCAATTATGGGGAAAGAAATACGGTGAAAGACAACATGATGCTTATGAAGCTAAAATAAAGTTAAATATAGCCACATCATTTGTTCCATATAGCACAATAACGTTAAAATTTTCTATCACAGCATTAAGATGAGGAGATGACTTGAACCTGCAGGGCTTGCTTTATGAGCCTGGTACTATATACAAAGCCCTCCAACCCTCAAGCCTCGATCCTTTCAGACTTCTCACTCTCCCCTTCCCCTGCCTTCCATCTTTTAAAATACCCCCAAAAAATTTCCTAAAAGACATTTACCACTTCAGTCCAAAGACGAAAGAAAAACTTCTTCCTTCTGCTTAAACCATCCCTTTTCACACCCAACCCTCAAAACCCACCCAAAAAGGCAACTGATTGTGCAAACCACAACCTCAAAGATCCTCTATTTGCCTTTTTCTTTTTTTGGTTTATTTTTAGCCAATTAAGTAAATTTTGTAGCAGCATGCATTGGTTGGCTGTCATGTCACAATTTAGAATAAATCTGATTTCATTATTCCCACTTCAATTTCTTTCTATTTGATGCTGTTTAATAATTGCAACTTTCCAATTCAATATTTTATTTTATGTTTTATCATTTTAATTTATTTCAACTATAATTTGTTAATAAATCTTTTAATGTTTAAATTTCCAAAAAAAAAATTCATTTAAAAATCACCTTATTATTCTATTTTCTTACCTCAAAATTTCATTTTATTATAACATTAATTATAAAATAATTTAGCATAAAGTTTAATTTATTAAAATAAAACAATCACTTTAACATTATTTATTTAATTTATTCATCCATCATAAAATACTTCTATTAAATTATCTTCATGACTTTAATTTGATGTTTTCTATCTAAACAAGGTAATTAAACAAGGCACACACTTAGGTATCATCAACAACAATACTCAACGTGGAGGGGCATTACATCCTTCCCCCTTAAGGTTTGACTTACTCCATGAAGTCATAAGGTAGGAATGAGACATACAACAACACTTCAAACATCAATGAATCACATATGAACATATACCTTTAAATATAATACGAAACAGAAGACAAACGATAACTATGGAGACAAAACAACTCAACTGACCTTACAAACAGAGTTTTGACCATAGGGATTTGTCCACGATGAGGATAATGACTCAAAGTGGGGGAACCGGTGCTACCTCCGAAACAACAAACTCCATTGGGTTTTGTGCTCGCCCAGTCTTGTCAGTACAGGTGGAGTCGAGGCTTAGTTCCTGCAACCCTACATACAAACAAATGTTGTGCACAATATATATATATCATACACACACCGTGAGAGGGAATTGCAGCATAGTAGGGCACTCGCGAGTGAGTGATACTATAATGTTCCTCTCACCGAACCAAACACAATATTCAAAACAACTCTAATAATTTGTAAACAACTTGCTACTTAATAGTTAGAAAAATATTCACGCCAAGATTCTAACCATAAATCTAATTCATATATTGTATCAAAAATGGATTACTACTTGAAATTACAAGTATCTATCTCAATAAATCTCAATTTTCATTACCTTTATCATTGGGTTTTTGAAGCCAATAACCTAAAAATTACAAACTAAGATAGAACATAACACATTAGCATCAATAATTCAAGCTTCATGTTAACCTTAAAATACCGCACTTCCATAAAATCATAGCATGATTATCCACGCAAACACACATTTTCATTAAACCTCATTATTTTCACACAAAGCACTCCAATTCAGTCATTATTCAACACCAAATTTTACAATAGTTCAAACAAAAGATCAAAATTTTACACCTTCACAGATTCAAGAAAACATAAGTCGTCACTCCAAACACAAAATCACAATTTTAGCGTACACTCTAGACATTCACATGTATACTCACATCATTGAAAACCACATCCCACAACAATACCAGGGTCCATAGTGCATCCCCGATAGGAAGGATATCAGTGCATTGCGCACTACACCAAGGGTCCTATCCTCTCCCACCAGTTTCCTGCATCATCGACCCGACACCAACTAATGGAAGAAACTTAGGTTACACCATGAAGAAAAGCAAACTCTAGACTCAAGGTTATAAACGCAAGGTTACATAGTGAGCACACATAGTTCCCAGTGTGTGAACCTAGGCTCTGATACCATGTGTAACACCTTGCCTCATACCCTAGAGGACCACACTAACAACCAGAAGCTGAACAATTTTTTTTTTTGGGC
>VDFB02141018.1:0-43761 GCA_007258455.2 Sequoia sempervirens | reverse complement strand
CCAGAAATGGTTTGTCTCACAAAAGCCTTCCTCGTTGATTATCCTTTGGGCTGGCCTTGGTAACTGTGATAACTGTGAGAACCAAACTTGTTGTCTAGTACCATTCTCAATTTTAATTGCTTTGTTGGCAAGACAATCAATTTTAATTCTCAATTTAGCTTCTTGAAAATCTTTCTAGAGGATTGCTGCATTATGTAGAATTGGATGCATTTTCCAAATGTGACTGGGAGTCCTGTTTTAAGTGCAATTTTTAATCTGATTGATGATTAGTATAGAATCACCTTCAATATGTTGTTATTCCATTCTCATTTCCTTTACTATTTTAACACCCCCTTGAGGAGAAGCAGTTTGGACTGCATATAGGCAGCCACACAATGTCTTGAAGAGGATCTAAGGATTGAAGTTGGTGTATGTTCTTGTGTTGTTATAGATTAATTTTATTTGGTCTCGTGCACCTGAAATATGAATTGGCCCATGAACAAGTAGGTCCTGAAGCAAAATCACTTGCTGTATGGTAATTTCATTTCTGTCCATCTTGTTCTTCCATGTCCAACTCTGTCTTTTAGTGGGCAAGGAGGAGAGAAACTGACCACTTTGATGAGGTTCTTGCCTTGAAGGCATGTTTGCAGAATTTGGAGGTCTGTGTTACTCAGTTTGGGATGCCCATTCCAGCTGTCCTAGAATTTGGCAATGTTTCCATTCCCAATTTTCCAATACAGCTGTAGCTTCTTATAATTCCCATTGATATGTCTAGCTATTGTAGAGATGCTACCTTCCCATACAATCCTGTTGCTAGTATCCAAATTCTCAAGATTAGGATATGAATACATTTCATAAATATGCAATTCCTAATCAATTTAATAGTTAATTAATTGCAATTCTAGATAGGTTAAAAGTTCAAGATAATTGAGGACAAGGACAATTGAAACATATATTTAGTAACTGCAGTACAAGAGACAAGGATAGAATACACCTTTTGCAAGTTTTTATCAATAGAAGAAACAAGAAACCTAAGGAACCCAAAGAAATCAAAGTCAAATCCATATTCAATAAGTTTAAAGGCAGTCTTCACTGATGAACTATTGCTAGGACTACATCCCTGGGGCCTGAACAGACCTCAATCATCATATTGAATTGGAAAGAACATCCAATCTGCTTTTGAATTTCCATATGTAGCAAGCTATGCTGGGAAAGAAGAGTTGGGAAAACAAATCAAGGAACGCTAGGGAAAAAGATTCATTGCACAATCAAAATCTTTATTCAATGTTCATGTGTTCTGGAGATGGGTTTACATATCAATTCTCGTTTTTTTTGGGTTCTATCTTATTGGCCTGAAATTAATAAACAAGAGGCCATTTATGTATAATATATCAGTGGTAGACTTGTAAATGGCAATAAGTAATCTGTGTGAAAGGTAATTGCTTCGTTATGAATAGTGCTATTCTATGAAGGTAATTTCATTCTGTTTTATTTTCAGTTTTTAATTTTTTTGGGCCAAGCTACATTTCCTTCAGTACTCTTTTTTAATTTCTCAGGACTGTGCTGGCGTTATTCTCTTTGCTGCAGAAAATGCAACTCAAGTTGCTCTAGAGGTAAAATTTCACTCTTGGACATGTGTTGGTCCATTCTTTATATTTTCAATTTTTTTGAAACTGCACTTCTATTATCTCAAATTAAGTAAACAAATACTCTTTCATTACATTTTTGGGGTCTTGCCTTCACTGAAAAAATGTGGAGAATTTGATAGCATCCAAGTATTAGATGATGGAAGTTGATGATATTCTAGCCAGTGGCATGAGTTCATCAATATACTAATATGATTTGAAAATGATTGTCTTTCAAATAGAAGATCAAGGCATCTTAGTATCTAACTAGAATTTTACAATTTTTTTTTTGTATCTAGGAAATAATTTTGAAGTTCTTAATTTTTTTTTCATGTTTAGGTTGATGGTCCATGTGATAGGAAATTCTTAATGATAATTGTGAGTTATTATGCAAAGTCCTTGTCACCAAAAAAAAGCAGTAAGGTTCCATTAAAATTAAAATACATGAAGGGAAATTAACAAAATGAACCTAGGCTGGTGATGGCATACTGTGTTGGTTAAATTGTGGTATTGGGGTTCTTGCTACCAAGTTTCAAACCCCTATTGGGGTGTCATTGTTGTGTGTTCATGTTGGGGATGAGGTCCCTCATTTGTGATCTCATCGGTTCATAGCTCCGGTCAAAAGCATTTACCCTTTACTTTTAGAGAAAAAAAAAGCCTAGAATGACCAGTAAAAAATTATTAAATATAAAAATTCTAAGTAGATTTTAAAAAATTCTATGATTTTTCTCAATAATTTTTAAGATCACAACCTTTTTCCAATAGTTTCTAAAAATTTGATTCTTTTTCAAGAAACTTTGATTCCAAAAACGATTAGTTTAAGGGAGTTCATTGGCTACTTAAAGTTTGTTGCACAGTTAACTTCTGCGATATGAATTTGAAACACAATTTGCATTGAAGTTAAATTTATTGCTTTCAAATTATGTTAACGGTTGGTTTCTCTGTATCTTACTATGAAATATTCCGAGCCAATTTTTTTCGTTTTTCAATTAACAGATTTCAACATTACAAAGCAGTGCACCCGTTAAGGTTAGATGAGAAAACCAAAACGTGCAAGAAAGCAACTCTAACCAGAATGGCACCGATGATGGTGAGCATTGGTCAGAGGATCTAGAATAAACTGCTTATGCTGGAAAAGGAACTCGACGCCAAGTATGTGCTACCCAATCCAAAACGGAGTGAGGGGCGACCATATGACGGAGTGATTACAAAATCTACTGCTTGAAAGAAAATGCTGAATACAAAATCTACTGCTTGAAGAAAATTGCTGAAAGCTGAAAACCCTCAACACCCAGAATGTGCTTTCTAACCCGGAGTGGAATAGTAGCGACCATAGGGCGGAGATCTATCTATTACAACTTCAATAAAAGGTAGCAATACAAATTCAAAGCAATAAGCTGGAGAGTGACTGCCAGTACTACTGGACAGTTTACAATTTCATATTATATGCCTGTCAAGATGTTAGAGCGGAATTTATCAACCATTACAATATCATCATCAATTCTTGGCTTGATTCAATATGCCAAATTAAATCTCATAATGAATAAGAAATGACACTGCTGTTTTCTTGAATGACCAGAAATCTGTACTTTGCTGTTTCAAATCAGCAGTCTAAGAACCCAATCAAATGCTCGTAACTCAAGATTAACTTGCCCAATTCACTCGAAATAAAATGCAATATCTTCTAACAATGGTGGCAACTAAGATCAATCACTGAAAACAGATCTAAAGGTTTTTAATTAATTTGCACAGATCCCAATGCACAAACAGAAATGTACGGCCTAGTGAAGAGGGCGATCTGCTCTAGAAAAAAGATGAATGCTCTATAAAATCTGAAAACTGGAAGGAAGGGGCGCCTAAAGTCTACAATGAAGATGGGTCAATACCCATATGCAATTTTTTTGTCTTTTGGGATTTATGAATAAAAACTCAAATCTGCTGTCTACAATAATGCAATAAGCTGAAACCTATAATTTACTCGGTCAGATCTAAGTATGCTATAAGCTGAAAGACAATGCATGAACTAAATTGCAAACTCACAATACAATGATTTCACCGCTAGATGTTGTCTTGCAAACATGAAACGATGCCCAAACTAGGAGGTCTTCATCCCTCGAAGCAATCCAGAGTCAATCCGGCAGCATAACGGTGTAATTTCCAAGATGATCCCAATGATGCACCAAGACTCCTCTTTATAACCTTCAATTGACTTTGCAAAACCCTAAAATCAGTTTTTAGGTCAAACTTCACCCTCCTCAAGATTGGGCGTACTTTCTCCTCAAGGCATTATAAATGATATTTTAATTAAAACTTCATACTTTGATTAAGGCGCCCATCATACCCTGCTTTGACTTAGGGAAATATTAAATCATTTCATAATGAAGGCGCCACCCTCAAGGAACCACCTTTTAAACACAACATTAAGTCATTAAGTCTAAGCCCATGGTCAACGTTTAATTATAATAATTAAAACGTGACTTTTAATTTAAATGACTTAATTTATTTCTCCGACAGTGCCCTGAAGCCAAAACTGAGGAAGTCAATTGATCATTCTGAAGCCGGAAGTCAACCATCCTGAACACATCTGGAAACTGCCAAAAATAGAATTTACTAAAAATAGTAAATTCCAAAAAGTACTCTGAACACTGAGACGAACACACCACTGCGAAGCCCTCTGAAAACCCAGAAGGAATCCGCCATTAAAACTATCATCTCCGAGCAATGATCTCCTCAAAATTAGGAAACCCTAATTTTATCTTCCGACTAGCCTCCGGGTTCCCAAAGAAAGGCTAACGGTCACTGGAAATGTCAGGCTTGAGAAGGGGACATTACATACTATCTGCGGACACACATGAAAGAAAGAGGATTTTACTCATATGGTCAGTGTGCAGTGTAATCCTACTTGACAATTATAGGGAAATGAATCAAATGATGAATACAAATTCCTTTTGAACCCTTGTTGAAAACTGGAGTATTGGTTTCCCGTTTCACCTATGTTGCCAGTTTGGGTTGGGGTTTGAGTTGGGCAGTTAGGCAATATATTTCTGGCGGTTCTGGTATGCATTCAACTAGCAGGGGCAAGTGGAGGAGGGTTATACATTACAAAAAATCAAACATTTACGAAAAGAAAATTTTCAGATCTTAAGAATGCCAAAAGCCACATTTTTTGTGGAGTAAGCATTGGGAAGGCCTAGGACATGCCTTGGGCACTACAGGTACCTCCTGGGTATGCCTTAGATGTATCTGGAGTATAAATCGAGCACCAGGATGCATCTTGGGTATGCCCAACATGTACTCAGGCCTGGATCCATACCTGGACCTGTTTGGGCCAGGTACAGCCCCGGGTACTCAAACACGGTAACATATTTTTGCATGAAATCTATCATGAAATATGCTCAATCTTCACTGCCTATTGATCTTACTTGTTTATGGCTCCAACCAGCTTTCTTGTTCTAATTTAGTTATATCAATACCGTAGAAGAGAAACCAACCTTATCTTCAAAGAGAGTAAAATTCAAAGTGATTCATCATCCATTGGGTAGGCTAATAGGGATATTATCCACAAAGATGGTCATCATTATTCTAATCTAGGAGTTTAAGGTAGAACAACCCTCGCAGGGATCAAAACAGTGGGAGGGATACCTATGTTCTTCCCAAATGCTTGGTGGAAGATGGGCATTAGCTATACATTACATATCACTCATACACCTATTCATCAAACTAAAGATTTGATATATCATAAGGACATATTTACCATAAAATGTGACAGGAGTCATTGTCTTCATATATTGTAGTTTTTCCCTTCACAAGTTCGAGGGAGAATCTACAATATATGAAGACAATGACTCCTGTCACATTTTATGATAAATATGCTTTTATGACATTACTTCTTTATTTTGATAAATGGGAGCATGATGTAATGTCCCCTTCCAGTTGACATCTCTCAGTGCTTAAGATTAGCCTATTATGTGACCCTCGTAGGCTGATGGGATGGATAGAGGGTCTTGTTGGAGCTTGGCTTGGCTTCGGTTGTCAAAATCTACCAGTTTGGCTTTCGTTCGGAGTCAATCGGACATCATTTGCTTGACTTGCTATTTTTAGTAAGTAAAGTCATTCAGCGGAGCACCCCTGCTATTTTTAGCAGTACGGTTTGGTTGTGTGCAAATTCAATCACTTATTCTCCAGCTTCAGAAGGTTCGTTAATCGGACTTATTTTGAGGAAGATATTAATATTTAATTGTCAAATTAAATATTAATTATTTTGAAGTTTATATTATAAAGTTATAATATTATTTAATATTATAACTTAAGTGATTTTTAAAGGGGTCGACCAACATAAAGAAGGAGCCACTTTTCAATTATATTTTATAATTAAAAGTGCGTTCGAGACTATTGAAAAATTAAAAGAAAAGTTCGAACTTTATTTAAATGATGCCTTTTTGAGAAAAGTCGACTTTTTGAAGGATATAAGGGTTTCATTGGGAAAAGAGCTCATTATATTATGAAATCGATTTTTGATCAAGTATTCTTCCAGAGAACGGAGCCAAGGGTTTCAGTTGTCTTTTGGCATTGGAGAACGAGCCATCTTCAGTGTTGCAGTTCAGAGGTTGTGAAATACTAGCTGATTTATTGCTTATCAGAGAGGTAGCTTCATTCAGAGGTTATCACAAAACTTATCAGAGATTATAGCTTCAGGATTTAGATCCGGAAATCATTAGACATTCAATTATTCAGGGGCGCCTAAATTGCTTAACATCTGGCATCTTGACCAAGGCTGTACGGATTTCTTCAAGGCTGTTGCAGATCCGTACTTTGCTGCTGCAGGCCGTACCAGCAAGTACAGGGCCGTACTTTTTCATCTAGGGTAAAGCGCCTTCCTTCTTTGCATTCTGGCTTCATCAACAGGGGCGCATATTATTCTAGTATCATCTGCAAACGTCAAACGGAGGGAGAAGTGGATTTCTATGTTGGACGTGCCATTTCAATAACTTCACAGTCTGCTGCAAATACCAGGTTTTTTCATCAATAGTATTGTTGCTTTTTTAGTTGCATGTTATCAGATCTTGTTTGTAATCAGCATAGAAGATCAATAAACCTATTGGCATCAATAGATCCATCAGTTTCCATCATTTTTAGACTTGTGGTATTTTATTTAATTTTTATCAGCAATTTCTTTCAAAATCGCACTTCATTGGTTTATGCAAAAAAAACACAAAAAAATAAAAAACGTTCAAAAACAAGCAAAACAGACAGTTTCAGAAAAACAGTGAGAACAGGGGTTTCTACAGTGGTATCAGAGCTAAATCTTGCCATCCTGAGGGTTTAGCATTCTTATGCAGCCACAAGAGGTTGGGCCTCACAGATATTACACTCACAGGAGAGCCTTGATTGACAGGCAACAGGGATTGAACAGGCAGCCGGGTCCCATGGCTGACAGAACAGAGATTCCTCGAAACCCTAGGGATAATGATGATGCAGAAGTCCTACACACTCTTAGAGATTTACGGACAGGTCAATAGCAGGTTATTGATGTGCTACAGCAGTTGACAGTGGCGATACAGAGGATGGGTACACAGAGAAGACTGTCACCTCGTCGTGACGAGAACAGGAGTGATGCAGGTTCAAGGAGAGCACCTAGGACTGTTTCACGCACAGCAGACATGCCAACTAGGCCTATTTTTGTGAGACAGGAGCCTGATGAGGCTATTGCAGGTGAGGAGCCTAAGGGACTGTTCGCTGATACTCTTATGGCAGCGAACGACGAGTGGGAGTTAGTGCCACCCGAGGTCAAAGAGAGGATTACCTTTGACAGATTTATCACTCAGAGGAGAGAACATCCCAGGAATCGCCAGGATGGGAGGCCTAGATATAATAATACTGATCTGAAGCATGCCACGAATAGACTCACTCTAGCTATGTTTGACGGTAGTGGCAAGGTTACAGCTCAGGCCTGGATCAGTAAGCTAGATACTTTCCTCACATTGCGTCCCATAGCTGAGGAGGACGCTATTAGGTATGCTACTTTACATCTTAACGGAGCAGCTTACGACTGGTGGCATCACGGAATGGTGACACTCCAGCATGATCGTATCACCACATACCAGGAGTTCGTAGACAGGTTGGTGGAACGATTCGACAAGAAGGATCCTGAATCTTATTTCAGAGATTTGGCCTAGTTGCGACAGAGTGGTAGTTTGGAGTCCTACATAGGAGACTTCCAGAGATTGTCGGTTATGGTTCCTAATCTATCAGAGAGGCGTCTCGTTGTGCTTTTCATGGAGAGACTGTTGGAACCATTGAGAGGTTGGATCAAAGCATTTGATCCTTCTTCGTTACAGGAAGCTATGAAGAAGGCACGCAGTATGGAGTTTGCAGCACCATCCAGCAAATTCAATTCTAAAAATGCTTCTTCATTCAGGGACAATAAGGGATTCAATAAAAATAGAGAGAAATCGGATTTTAAGAGTGACTCAAAGGGAAAATCAGCAGCACCCTTGGATCGCGAGGCTCTTAATGATTTGCACAGGAAGAAGCTTTGCTTCTATTGCAAAGGTCCCTATGATGCTAACCACGATTGTCCCTTGTGGCCTAAGGGTAAGGCCAATCGAGTAATGTGGGCTTATTACGAGGATTCGGAATCTGAGAGTTCCGAACAGCAGGAGAGTTCTGAAGAGTCAGAATCAGAGGCTGTAGAGCCTAAGGCAGAGGCAGAGTCAGAGCTCCAGATTCAGGAGGCACGGTTGTCTAGCATTCAGCAGGAGGGTTCTTTTAGACTTCGTGGAGTTTTGGCGGGTCAAAGGGTCATCACCCTTCTAGACACGGGAGCCACCCACAATTTTATTGATGCTAGATTTGTGGAGAAACGGGGACTCATAACTGAGGAGTTTGAAGGTATTAGGGTTAAGGTGGCTGATGGTTACACTCTCAGGTGTGATAGTATGATTAAGGATCTCCCCTTGCGCTTGAATAACTATGAATTCAAGGCTGATTATTACGTGGTGAACATGGGAGATATTGATTTAGTTTTGGGTATGAAGTGGCTTCATTCCCTTGAGGAAGTCACTCTTCGTCTCAAAGACATGGAGATTCGGTTTGATGTGGATGGGAAGACACATATCCTGAAGGCCATTCGGGACAGTAATGTCAGGACTATTTCCTTCCGACGGATGGAGAGGCTCATGCGACATGACATGGTAGAGTGGGCTGCCGAGTGCACTTTGACACCTATTCAGGAGGGACAGCATAAGACCGAGTATCATCCTGACATTCAGCAGTTGAGAGTTAAGCATGAGAAGGTTTTCAGTGACATTCCACAAGGGAGACCTCCAGACAGGGGTATTGAGCACATTATAGAGCTTGAGGAGGGTGCTAAGCTCGTCATGATTACTCCTTACAGGCATCCGAAGCGGTTGAAGGATGAGATAGAGAAGACTATCAAGGAGCTGCTTGCTATGGGTCACATTTGACCAAGTAAGTCACCATTCGCTTCTTCAGTTGTTCTAGTGAAGAAGAAAGATGGTACTCTTCGCATGTGCATCGATTACAGAGTCCTGAATAAGAGGACCATCAAAAACAGGTACCCCATACCTCGTATAGATGAGCTTATTGATGAGCTCCATGGTGCCTGTTATTTCACGAAGATAGACTTGAGATCAGGATATCACCAGATCAGAGTCTGTGAGCAGGATGTTGAGAAGACTGCATTCCGTTGTCATTGTGGACACTTCGAGTTTGTGGTGATGCCATTTGGGCTAACCAACGCGCCAGCGACATTTCAGTCCACCATGAACAGGGTCTTCCACTCACTACTGAGGAGATATGTACTTGTCTTCTTCGATGATATTCTGATTTATAGCAGGACTTGGCAGGAGCATTTGGCTCATCTAGATACAGTGCTCAGCATTTTGGAGAGGGAGTCCTTGTACGCCAAGGAGTCCAAGTGTGATTTAGGGATGACTGAGTTGCTATACTTAGGCCATATCATCAGTGCAGAGGGAGTGCGGATGGATCCTGAGAAGATCCGTGCTATCGTAGATTGGCCTACTCCGGCGAACCTTACACAGCTGCGAGGATTTCTTGGCTTGTGTGGTTTTTATCGCAGATTTGTGAATGGTTATTCACGCCATGCAGCACCTATGACGGATTTGTTGAAAAAAGGTGCATTTTGTTGAACTCCTGAGGCACAGGAGTGTTTTGTGAGGTTCAAGGAGCTTATGACTACGTGTCCAGTGTTAGCACTGCCAGATTTTACGAAGCCTTTTGAGCTTCAGTGTGATGCTTCTGGTGAGGGCATTGGAGCGGTGCTTATGCAGGACAAGCACCTGATCGTTTATGAGAGCAGGAAACTCAGAGGACCAGAGAGGCTCTACAGTATTTATGATAAGGAGATGCTGGCCATAATGCATGCCTTGGCCAAATTCAGGAATACCTCGTGGGCAGTAAGTTTTGCATTAAAATTGATCACAATAGCTTGAGGCATTTCCTGGGGCAGCGAGATCTAAATGACCGTCAGCAGAAGTGGGTGAGTAAGTTACAGGCATATGACTTCGATATCACTTACATCAAGGGCACCCAGAATATAGTGGCTGATGCTCTATCACACAGGCCTTATCTGAGCTCTATGGTTCACATTGCAGAGGATTGGAGGCATTTGATTGTGGCAGAGTATGCCAAGGATACTTGGGCATCCAGTATTGTTGAGGGATCGATGGTAGACACTAGGTACACACTTGTGAATGACTTGATCATTTACAAGAACAGGATTTTCTTGATCCCAAGATCTAAGATGAACACTATTATGCGAGCCTTTCATGATGTACCCACAGCAGGACATCCCGGGTATTTTAAAACATACAGACAGATTCGGGAAAGGTTTACATGGAAGGGGCTTAAGGCAGATGTTCTTCAGTATGTGCGTGAGTGCCCTGTGTGTCAGCAGAACAAGCAGGAGAATACGTATCCGGCAGGATTGTTGCAGCCACTTCCGATTCTTGATAGGAAGTGGGAATGCCTGTCGATGGATTTGATTACGGGCTTGCCGAAAGCCCAGGGACGGCATTGTATATATGTAGTTGTGGATAGGCTGACGAAGTATGCCCACTTCTTTCCGATCACCACCACTTACACAGCTACATAGGTAGCAGAGGTCTTCTTCCGTGAGGTTTTCAGATTACATGGGTTGCCTCGGAGCATAGTTAGCAACAGGGATAGTCGGTTCCTGAGTCACTTCTGGCAGGAGGTGTTCAGACTTTGTGGGATCGAGCTTACACCGAGCACCAGTTACCACCCGCAGACTGATGGTCAGACGAAGATAGTGAACAAATGGGTGGAAGGTTACCTCAGAAATTACATTGCAGGGCAGCAAAAGGCGTGAGTCAAGTGGATATATCTATGCGAGTATTGTTACAATACTACTTTTCACATGACCATTCAGATGTCCCCCTTCATGGCGTTGTATGGTTATGAGGCGCCTAGTTTTCTGGATTTGCTACTGAGTGACAGTAGAGTGCCGAGTGCTGGAGATTTATTGCAGGAGAGTCAGGACACTATGAGGGCTCTCAAGGAAAATATTGCTAAGGCATAGAATCAGCAGAAGCAGTACGCAGATCAGAAGAGGACAGAGAGATCTTTTGAGGTGGGAGACATGGTATATCTCATGTTGCAGCCCTACCGTCAGTCTACTCTTAGGAAGAGTGGTTCGGAAAAGCTTAAGCCATGGTATTATGGTCCTTTCAGGATTCTGAGGCGTGTTGGAGAGGTGGCTTATGAGCTAGAGCTTCCGGCGGATAGTAAGGTCCACAATGTTTTTCATGTGTCACGTCTCAAGAAGGCGTTAGGACATCGTGTGGTACCTTCAGCAGTATTACCTCCCTTAGATGATGAAGGAAAGTCGATCTTAGTACCTGAGTCGATCCTGGAGTACAGAGAGAGACAGTTGTGCAGGAGGATTATCAGGGAATATTTGGTGAAATGGAGAGATTTACCGGTGGAGGATGCTACGTGGGAGAGCGAGGATATTTTGCAGCATCCGGAGTTGAGATTGCTTGAGGACAAGCAATTTCAGGAGGGGCGGACTGTAATGTCCCCTTCCAGTTGACATCTCTCAGTGCTTAAGATTAGCCTATTATGTGACCCTCGTAGGCTGATGGGATGGATAGAGGGTCTTGTTGGAGCTTGGCTTGGCTTCGGTTGTCAGAATCTACCAATTTGGCTTTCGTTCGGGGTCAATCGGACATCATTTGCTTGACTTGCTATTTTTAGTAAGTAAAGTCATTCAACGGAGCACCCCTGCTATTTTTAGCAGTATGGTCTGGTCGTGTGCAAATTCAATCACTTATTCTCCAGCTTCACAATAACTTAAGTGATTTTTAAAGGGGTCGACCAACATAAGAAGGGGCCACTTTTCAATTATATTTTATAATTAAAAGTGCATTCGAGACTATTGAAAAATTAAAAGAAAAGTTCGAACTTTATTTAAATGATGCCTTTTTGAGAAAAGTCGACTTTTTGAAGGATATAAGGGTTTCATTGGGAAAAGAGCTCATTATGTTATGAAATCGATTTTTGATCAAGTATTCTTCTAGAGAATGGAGCCAAGGGTTTCAGTTGTCTTTTGGCATTGGAGAACGAGCCATCTTCAGTGTTGCAGTTCAGAGGCTGTGAAATACCAGCTGATTTATTGCTTATCAGAGAGGTAGCTTCATTAAGAGGTTATCACAGAACTTATCAGAGATTATAGCTTTAGGATTTAGATCCGGAAATCATCAGACATTCAGTTATTTAGGGGCGCCTAAATTGCTTAACATCTGGCATCTTGACCAAGGCTGTACGGATTTCTTCAAGGCTGTTGCAGATCCGTACTTTGCTGCTGCAGGCCGTACCAGCAAGTACAGGGCCGTACTTTTTCATCTAGGGTAAAGCGCCTTCCTTCTTTGCATTCTGGCTTCGTCAACAGGGGCGCATATTATTCTAGTATCATCTGCAAACGTCAAACGGAGGGAGAAGTGGATTTCTATGTTGGACGTGCCATTTCAATAACTTCACAGTCTGCTGCAAATACCAGGTTTTTTCATCAATAATATTGTTGCTTTTTCAGTTGCATGTTATCAGATCTTGTTTGTAATCAGCATAGAAGATCAATAAACTATTGGCATCAATAGATCCATCAGTTTCCATCATTTTTAGACTTGTGGTATTTTATTTAATTTTTATAAGCAATTTCTTTCAAAATCGCACTTCATTGGTTTATGCAAAAAAAACACAAAAAAATAAAAAACGTTCAAAAACAAGCAAAACAGACAGTTTCAGAAAAACAGTGAGAACAGGGGTTTCTACACATGAGCTCAGATGTGTAGTCTGCCTCCAAAATTTATTAAACTCTTCATTTAATGTTCTCTCATTCTTGTAGAGAATCAGAGTAGTTGTATATTTGAAGGACGCATGGTCCATGTTTTTAACTACCATTTTGATTTTTTTGTAATATGTGCAAAATTTCTGTATCTGTACAGCTTGAAAGTATGATGCACAATAATTGGGGAGTTTATAGGTCATTGTTACCATTTTTTATAACTTTTCTGAAGTTTATCCTCTGGGCTCCATTGTGGCTTAGGTTTCCCAGGTTTAGGCTGGGATAAAGCTTTGCTTTAGTTAATGTATAGCTAGATTACAGGGTTAAACTATTTTCTCACATATTAACTCATCATAAGAATATCACACATAGCTGGAATCTTGTAGCACATTTTCCACATTTGTGCCTATGGCACTTAGATTGAGCGTAATTATGGCTAATTTGTTTCTTTGTTTAGTTGTTTATGATGAAGACATCACCTTCAGTATATCTTTCCTATTCACAAAACCACTCCTTGGAAATTCATATGACAAGAAGCACTTGATCATGAAATGAGTGTGTACTTGAAGATGCTAGGTATACAACTTCAATTTGTTTAGTGGAGGTTTTCATTTCTACGGTAGCAACATTTTAGGTGTCTTAGCTTTGTCAACCTTTTTCCAATCTTTGTTGCTTCTTAAAATGCCCAATTTTTTATGCAGCTCACACATTTCTTCATAGTTCTTCCAAGAGATTTAGATTTATCTCTATATTTTTATTTTTTTTCTTTGACTTGTTTTTATTTCTCTCTTGCAGACTAACTCATGCAAACGAGGCATCCTTTATTAGATCCTCCATGAATTTTCATCTCATTTATTCTAATAACAATGATGCAGTTACATCCATGAGCTTTAATTTAGATGGTGTACTACTAATAGCCATAACAAGTTTATTGCATGAATCTGGCAAATAGCTTAACAAAATAATGCATTTATCTTCATTCATTTTAACATCAACTAAAGCTTATTGACTTACAACAATTCTAAAAGCATTCAGATGCTCTGTCATAGAGTAAACAGTTTTCAAATAATGGGTTGAAAACCACTCAAAAGGGCCCATTTTTTTTTTTTCCTCTAGGGTTTCCACCTTTGAACCCCCTCATGGGGCACTGCTAGCCTCCAATATCCCCAAGGTAAGGGGCTTCAAGCACTCACTAACTCCCCATTGTGGCAAGGTGTATAGTCTACAAGAGGTTTAAACATATCCAACAGTGAATACAGTCTTGTATTTCTCAGACTCTTTTCTTAGGATATGGTTATATCTAGAGAATTGATTCATCATTGACATCAAGTTTGGACTAATGATCCTTTGTGACAAATGGTCCATATTAGGAATCAGATAATTGTCTTTCAATGGCATGTTGTTCAAGTTCTTGAAATCAACATAGAACTTAATATCTCCATTCTTCTTTCTATTTGGCACCCAAGAGGAATATTATGATATGCTATCCTCTTGGCTTCAGCAATTCCTACAACTTCCAAGGGGTTAGAAAAGGATCAAGGAGCCTCTATTTTGTATAAATATTGTGACATCAGATTGAAAGGGAATTTTAAGTTGAAAACATATTACATCTAAAAGCCTTAAACTCATTATGACTGAACGAACCAATTAATGCATCATTTGATCAGCTCAATGAATCCTTTTTTACTCCATCTCAAAAACAGATTCTTTCCCATTTTAACAGTTTTAAGGGCTCTTACATCCCCTAGATTTATCTCTTCAATCTCTTTGGAATTGACTGGTTTACTCCTAAGACTATCTCTTATCATAATTGCTTGTAAGAGCAACACACTTGTGGTATTTTTCTTCTCCACAACCAGATCTCTTATTCTCTATTTTCTGCATTTCGGCACAAGGTTCCCATTCCAATATTTTACAGAATTATCCTTTTAATTCGTGGATCTATTATAACATTTTCATAATTGACTATAATGCTGCAATGATCAATACTAGACAATGTTACGATTCTTAAATTAAACATTTCTTATTGGCTGTTTGAAAAATGATAAGCTGTAAGCACAGATTTATTATTTGACAGCTGGTAAAGTAAAACATCAAGCTTTGTCTTAAATTTGAACAGCATTGTAGAAATAATAAAATGTTATTTTTGCTCAATCTACGTAGTAGTTGACACTTAGGTTTATTTTGAATATTTCCATGGCTTAGTACATCTTCTGTTTGGTTCTTGCCTAGTGTGTCATCTTATTGGTGCCACTTTCTTAGATTGCTTTCTTAAATTTTAGCAACTTGTTGAATCCACATTGATAAAAATTTTAATTTTATATGTAAAAAAATTAAAAGATACCTTAGATATGTATTATCTATTGCTTTTGGTTCACTTCATGAAAATAAATGTTTTTTTATGATCTTTTAACAAGAAACAGATAATTTTTCTTACATTGCAGGCAATCCAGTGTTTAGGTGGGAATGGTTATGTGAATGAGTATCCTACTGGGCGTCTATTAAGAGATGCAAAATTATTTGAAATTGGTGCTGGCACAAGCGAAATAAGGAGGATGCTAATCGGTCGTGCCTTGTTCAAAGAGGAGTAGTGTCGATGATCTGATAAAATGAGTTAATAGTAAATAACAGTGTTGTTTTCCTCAACAAAATATTATAATGCTAGGGGCAGATAGCATTCAAGTGTACTGATTGTAGATCAAACTTTCAGTAGTAATAATAATGTGCATCTCATTTTTTCCTTTGGAATTTGCTTTCCAGAAAGTTCCCCATTGTGGCCTTGTATCATTGACATAATCAAGGGAAGTCGCTACACCTAGATAAAAGCTCATATGGAAGTTTTGAAATCATCTTGTTAATGTTGTATCGATGGATAACAGGTTCAAAAAAATTGATTTATAAGGGAGATAGCAAAAAAATGGAAATCCAGAATTTATAAATAAAATGATAAAATTTCTACAGGAATTGAAAAGTCCAGACTGAATCAGGAAAATCTAGCAGGTCTGAAAAATTCGGATCTGACAGGATTTGGTTCAAAAATTCTGAACTTGTTAAGGGATGTACAGTGCAGAACCATTGAATAAAATGTGACCGTAACAATCTTATTTTCTGTTTTTGTTATTTGTAATTGCAATGAAGTTTTAAAGTTAAGATTTGCAAATGTTAACTTGATTTCTTTTTGCATTAAGATTTGAATATTGAAAAGAATGCTACAGGCAGGTAAGGCACTGACACACACTGTTGACTAATGTTTTCCAGGACTCTGGTCATTTTGATTAGAACTGATAACTTGGACCGAGTTAATTAAACTGAGTATGTGGCCTTAGATTTGCTGATTTGTGAATACATGACAAATAGGCATATGGAAACTTTAAAAGTTTTGGCTTTTATACATTATCTTTAACATATATAGATTATACAAATGACATTGTATTAAATTATTAATATAATATAAACAACAAACAAAGCTGCTTTTGAGGAACAACAGAGACCCAAACTTTTTATCCCATTGTTATTATTTGACCAAAAGAAGAAAGGTTAGAAAATAAAGGTCTGAAACAGAACTTTTTTTTATCCCTACTAATGCAGTGGCTTTTCCCATCTTGTAAACTTAAAAATCTTCAGCACTTCCGTATCCCATGTTTATATTTTATCTATTCACATGACCAGGAAGTGGACATTATTTTGCATGTACCTTTCTTACTCCTGTGTGAGAAAAATCTATCTGTTTAGTTTCGAGTCAAGTGATTTCAAGTGATAATTATGGATTGTGTCATACTGTTGCTTCAAATAGCACCTTTTAGTATGAACAAATTTATAGTTTTTACCAATATGACAGTATGAAAATAAAACATTCTGGTAGACTAGGTAAAGCATAAAAGTTGGTTGTCTTTTGTAGGCTGTAGCAGTCATGTAGTGAGTTATTGTAATCTACTGAGGATGAACAAACTTTAAGATGGCCAATGTACGTTTTGAAATAGGGTGATCAATACAAATTGAGAATGACTACACTCTATGATTGAGTTCAACTAAATTTGATCGAAAGAAACATGGAAATTATGAAAGAGAACAATTGTCATTTGCCTTTCAATGAACTAATCTAAATTTAGGACATTGACATATAAATAACTTTATCTAAAATTGTTTGTAAGCAAATAGTAAAAAAACTAAAATTTAGTAATATTATATATTTTATTTTTATTTATTAAATAATAAATGAATTTACATTGTTTTCAAAATTTGTATTGTTACATTGTTACGGAGTGGGAACGACGACAGAATAGAGAAATCGAAGAAAAGAGCAAATTAGAGGGTATTCAAGGGGTTTGCAGAGGTTGGTCAGAAGCGAATAGTGGGGATGGAAGGATCACTAGAAATAGCAACACAAAGCAAGCTTGCAGAGCTAGCAAGGAGAATGGCGCAACGTACCAAAGAACCAAGGTTGGGATTCAAAATTCCACGGAGGGAGTTGGCAAAACCCTAGATCCAAGTTTTTTCAACATAGAGGTGATTGAGTGTTGTGGGAGAGGGTGAACACTCCTGCCATAGGTGTGAATAAAGTCCCTTGCTTTCCTAGAATAGAAAATCGTTGTTGTGTAGTGTCTTCAAAAGGTGGAGAAGTTGCCAGAAAGGCATAAAAATTGAAAGAAAAAGCCTTCTTTATGAAATGGGCAGGGGAATGACCAACATTAACTAGGGTTAAGAAATGGTGTGAAGTGAATTGGGGGCCTAGAATATCCCTTGAAACGTTGCTGAATGGTTCTTACCTAGCTGAGTGTCCCATCGAAAGAACAAAAAGGTAGATCTTAAACTAGGGACCATATATGATGGGACACCAAGGTTTATACATCAAGGACTAGGAGGGTAATCTCAATCCACTGGAGGAAGAAATATGGGACACTTTGGTGTGGTGGAGGTTATTTAACTTACCATCAGAATATTTGTCAAAAGAAACCCCAAGGGAAATAGGTAACAAATTCAGAACATTTGTTAAAGTTGATGAATACATAGAGGAACGAGACTACAATATGTATACTTGAATCTATGTCAAGACCAGGCCCACTCCCCCCTTGCCGACGGAGATAGAGATCCTATTGGCCTTAGGTGTATGTCATCAAAAGGTCGAAGTAGAAGTAGTAAATAGATGCAAAATTTGCAAAAAGAAGGAGCATCCAAAAGAGGATTGTTAGCTACAGGAAAAATAGGGGAATCAAGAAGACCTGACTCAAACTCAAGAAGGGCAATTGAAGAAAGGGAAAAAGGATACCCAAGGAATTGTGACTCCAAAATCATCTTCAAAGGACCGGGGTGGAGCCTACAAAGTAGTGGAAGGAGATAGCCCTAATAGGGAGGAGAATGAGTAGATGGGAAGTGGGATGAAAGGTTAAACGAAGCCAATCAGGGAAGCACCCATAACATATCAAGAGGAGTACAGTAGGAACATTAACCTTAGGGAGAAGGAGAAGAAGTCAAAAGAGCTCAAGGGGTTAGGGGAGTTATCAAAGGTCAAAGAGTCAAGCAAAGATTATGACACCGATGGGAACCTAAGTGAGACACATTATCAGGAGGGATGAAAGGAGCTACCTTTGGAGATGTGTGAAAACAAGAACACCCCCCACCAGGGAAAATCAAGAGGAGGATAGTGATTTCAGAGAAGTGGAAGAGGACATATTGGAAAAAAATATGCTAGAGCACAACCATCAAAACAAAATTGAAACTGAGAGAGAAAATAATGAAAGGTAGGATATCAAATAAAGTAATGCTAGAAATTGTAGGCAATGCCAAGGGGCAAATGAAACTAAGATCAGGGAAGGGGGTGTCCCTTCTCTAGTCACCATGAGGGCCTTAACATGGAATATCATGGGCCTAAATGCCCTTGACAAGAGATGTTTGATCAAGTGACAACTTGATCAAGTGAAAGTAGATGTAGTATTCTTGCAAGAGACCAAGTTGGACAAAGGAAATGTGAAATTGTTATTGGCAAAATGGAGGCAATGGCATGGGATCTTTTGGGAGGCAATAATCAGGGCATCAAGAGGACTCAGTGTGATCTGGAACCCGAGCAAAGTTAAAGTAGAAGTAATAGGAACCACAAACTAACAACTGGTCAAGGCCAATTTCAACCATGCTCTCCAAAAAGTCTTCCTACTAAATGCCTATGTTCCCATTGGAACAATGAAAAAACGGGAAGTTTGGGACCAAATTGTAGTGGTCCTTCACACTCTCAAGGATGAAAGGGCAGTGGTCAGAGGGGATTTCAATGCCACAATGGATGGCACAAAAAAGAATGGAGGATCCACACAAGTCTCTCAAACAAAAGTAGCTTTTCAGAACTTTGTCAATGAGTGTCATCTATTAGAAGTTTGTCCAAAGAATGGCACCTTCACATGGACCAACATAAGAGTAGGGTTCACCAGTATAGTAGAGAAGATGGATAGGTTATTTTTAGTGGGTGAATGGGAGGAAATGCAACTCAATTATGAAGTTTCAATAGTGCTTGTGATAGGATTAGACCACTTTCCTATTATGTTGAGTTTTCAACAAGATGTCCCGTCAGAAAGATGCTTGTTTAAGTTTGAATGCATGTGGTTAAGAGATGAGAAAATCAAAGACAAAATGGAGGAATGGTGGAATGGTGATCCTAAGTTGGGAAGGTACAAACTATATCAGCTACAAAGGAAACTAATGCACATAAAAATACAATTAAAGGAATGGAACCAATCTCATTTCAAAAATATATTTGAAGAGAAGTTGTGGGAGGAAGAACTAGTAGAGCTTAAGGAAGTAGTGATCAAAGAAGGAATTGATGCAAATCTTTACGAATAAAAGAAATCCCTCCAAGCTTGATATGAGATCTTGGCTGGAGGCAGAAATCTAGGGAGTGTTGGCTAAGGAAGGTGATAGAAACACTAAATTCTTTCATATGCCTACAAAAGTGAAAATGAGTGTCAACAAAATTACAAAATTAAAAGATATAGACGGAAGGGAGGTACAAGTGGTGCGATACTTCAAATACATGTTATGGAAGGAGGCAATATTGCTAGATCAAAGTAGAGAGGAGATTTTGAACATCCCGACATTGATTGACAAAAGACAAAATGAATTGTTGATGCAACCAATGACAAAAGAGGAGGTTAAATAGACAATTTTTCAAATGAGCCCCAATAAGGCCTTGGGCTTGGATGGATTCCTGATTAGATTCTACCAAATATTTTGGAGCATCATAAAGTTAGACTTGGTCAAAGCGGTTGAGGAATCAAGGAAAAAATAGGTAATGCTAGGAGATTTAAACAATACTTTCATAGTCTTAATACCGAAGAAGGAAAAAGTAGAGGCTTTGGAAGATTTTAGATCAATCTCCCCCTATAATACAGTATACAAGATGATAACCAAGGTGATGGCTACTAGACTCAACGTGGTTCTTTTGGTAATCATCTCGGGAGACCAAAGCAAATTTACACTAGGAAGAGCGATTGCAGAAGGAATAGTTATAGTTCACAAAGCCATTCACACAGTAATAAGGGCTAGGGTGGACCAAATGATTTTAAAATTAGATATATGAAAGACTTACAACCAAGTGGGTAGGGAATTCTTAGCAAAGGCGTGGAAAAGTTTGGCTTTGGAAAAGCATGGATCAGATGGATCAAAAGTTGGATTAAGGGCCCCAAATTTTTAATTTTGATCAATGAGACTCCTCATGGGTTTTTCAAAGCATCGAGGGGGTTGTGCTAAGGGGACCCCCTTGTCTATGTCCTTGTTCATCATTATGGAAAAAGCACAAGGGAAATGGAAAGGCATCAAGGTAGCCTCTAATGTGGAACCCCTAACTCGTACACAATTTGTAGACGACACGATGCTATTTGGGTTGGCCAACAAAAGAGAAGCAAGAACAATAAGAGGCCTTTTGAATAAATATTGTCAAGCCTTGGGTTAGAATGTGAATTGGAAGTATTCAAAGATTTTTTTTTAACAGATTTAAGAAGACAAAGGGAGATAGCAAGAATAGTTGGAGTCAAAATGAGATTGCTTCCAAGGAGATTTTTGGTACTACCTCTTTTAGTGGGGGCAAACAAGTTTCACTTCTCAGACAACTTATTGTCCAATTGCACCAAAAAGATGGAGGCATGGAAAGGAAAGTGGCTCATTGCCGTAGGAAGGATAATAATGTTCAAATCAATAATTTCGATGATTCCAATATATGTCATGTCTTGTATGAAGCTCTCACAAAAGCTCTTCGCCCAAGAAGAAAGGTGGTTGCAGATTTTTTTTTGGAATGAAAGCAATGAGCAAAATAAAATACCTTAGGTGGCATGGTACAATATTTGGAGACCGAAAGAGGTTGGAGGAGTTGGGCTATTAAAATGGCCGACAATGAATATAGCACTGGGAGCTAAATTAGTTTAAAATATGTATCACAAATCAGAGCAGAAGTGAGGGTCTTACAGAATAAATACCTTGATTCCAACGACCCACAAAGCATCCTAATGATACAAAATGCCCTAGTAGGTTGGCAATATGGAATTTCTTAGTGTCATGCAGAGGTTTGGTGGTCAACTAGCTCACTTGGGACATCAAAGGTAAAGTAGGCCCTATTTTGGGAGGACTCATGGGATGGATTTAGAGCACTTGATGATACAAGAGGATTGGAGGAGGCTAAAAGAATTGTCACAAGAATGGGGGACTAGGGTGGAAGATTATGTAGTCTCTAGTAGTGGATGGGGTAAGAATGTGGAGATGGAAATACTTTAGGCACTTGGTGATTCTAGAGGATCAAAAAGCTGAGTAAATTAACATCCTCAAAAATTGCAACGTTCACATCAGTGAAGGGATGAGTTAAAATGGTGTGCATCTAAAACATGTATGTGTAATGTAAGAATTGCATATGGGATAGAGGAGGCATCAACAAAAAAGGAAAGCTAGCCAACAGATCTATGCTAGGGAAAAGATCACCTACCAAAAGTAGGAGTCTTTGCATGGATGGCTCTCTAGAATAAAATACTCACTGGAGATATGCTATATAGGATTGGAATAGTGGGTCCTCATAGATGTGTTATGTGTAGAAAGGATGAAGAATCAACAAATCATCTTCTTTTAAATTGCGAAGTGGTAGATACATGTTGGAAGTGGGTGATGAACAAACTAAATTGGATGGCCCATTGCTCGAACAATCTCATTGCCATGTTCAATGGATGGTAGGCACTAAAAGGAGAGTAGTATTCTCAAGTGTTTGGAAGGTGGCACCATCAATGATTATATGGGAAATATGGAAAGAAAGGAATATGAGACTATTTCAAGAGAAGGAGAGGTCGTTGGAGGGCCTCAACAGTAAACTATATTCAACCATTTTCGAAGTAGTAAATAACGTTGCATCAAACCAAAGTATTAAGAAGAGTGACTTTACTTTGTGGGATGAACAACTCAAGAAAATTTGGGCGGGGGTTGCCATCCCCCTCATTTATGGGAAGTATCAAGATAATCGCTCTGCAAATCCAAGATTCGACGTGAAGTGGCAACTACCAGATGAAGGATGGGTGAAAGACAATTTTGATGAAGCATCTAGGGGAAACCTGGGGCCCTCAATCCTTGTGGAGGAGGCAACAAAGTTGCTAGATGGAACAAACAATGAAGCCAAGATGCAGGCAGTGTGGATATGATGCAGGCGGTGTGGATGTGAGGGATTCAAAAAGCTTCACTTAGAGGGTGATTTGATGATCATAATAAATGCTATTCGGGAAAAGGAGATTCACAACTAGAAGATTGGGAAATTTATTCCCTAAATCTGGAAGATTTTAAAATAACTCACATTTATCATGAGAAAATGGGGAGGCAAATAAACTGTCTAAAACAACAATTGAAATGATCGCAAATCAGGATGGACTAATCTAAGGAGATTTGAATGTTCTCCCACATGTGAAGGACATACGTGCTGGTGCTTGGGAGAGCAAAGGAGTTAAGGTGCTGATAAGCAAGAATTAATGTAGGGGAGAGATAGGCAACAAAATGGCTATATGAGTGTATGGAGCATGGTTTCTCTATCAATTCAAGCAATGGAAACCACTATATTCCTTGACACCAAGGAGAGACAAATGGTTTTTAGGGGAGGAATCTCAGACTAGAGGTTGGGATTTTTTTTCCACTGTAATAGAGAGGGAGACATGGGATGCCATCAAGGCAATTTTGGGGTATAGAATTTTGGCCTCCAACGTCCATTACTGTGTCAATAATGACATATCCACCATGTTTTTATCTTGGTTGTTACAAGCAAGGGAGGATATATGGATGGTGAGATGGTTAATGTAGAAGGTGGTGAAAGCCCACTAGCAGGAGGGGATGAAGAAGTACTTGGAGATGGTTGTGACAAGATGGAGTTTGAGGCCTGCGATGGGGACGTGGCCCCAACTAACTTTGCATAACAATGAGCCATCGGTGCCCTCCATGATATGGAGTGTGGGGGAGGATGTGGAGTCTAGAATGCAAGAGGTGGTGGGAAACATAAGACTACTGAAGGAGATAATGGGTGCGCATCAACTGATAGGGATGTCGACGGTGCTAATGCTCCCAACAACACATGGGGATTTGGGGTTGACGAACGACCAAGACAATGTTGTAGTGACATAAATGGAGTACAGTCGAATTGGCAATAGGAAAATTTTGTAAAGTTTCTCATAAGCGTATGATCTTTGCAATGTAATTTGGGGTTTGGCCCCTCTAAGTGTCAATTTTAAAAATAAAAAATAAAAAATTGTATTGTTATAGTTGAGTTTAACATTGATATGATTGAATGAAGTTAATTTTTAAGGCAATGTAAAATAGTTTGTAATTTTATGTTTATTGTAAATTGTAGTATAAAGATATTTTTTTAGTAGTTTTTTTTCCCTAAGAATGTAGTGAATCAACAATCCAATGATCTAGACCAAACCATTTAGAGGCAATAATCTTGTAAGGATGGGTCTAAGAGATATTGCAAATCCTTATAAACTCCAATCATTTAAAATAGAATTTGAACTTGCAATTGTTATCCATATCTTTAAACAACTCAACCATCGAGAAGACCTTCACTATTTTCTTAATAATTTTATTGTTGCGAATAAATTTACATATTCCAAACCTATTATAATTAACTAAACAATTTTTTTTTTTTAAAATAAGAATTAACTCTTTTTTCCTATGATGCTCTTTTCTATCATACACTATCAATTTTTTTGATTTCATATAAATAATTTATATTAATTAAACTATAAAATATATTTCAATTATTACATGTTTATTATTTTTCAAATTGCAATAATTCTAACTATACAAAATTAAGAATATTGGTTGTTCATTAAAAATTATTATTGAAATTTATATTACATTATATAGTATTTAAGTTAGATAAATAAATAAGATTTAGTAATAAATAAAGTTGTCCCAATTTTCCAAATAGAAGTTGCAATAGGTAATTGTGGGTGATAAAAAGGGAAGAGGCTTGTGTAAGCCAATACAAACAAGTGCAATATAATAGTGACAATGAATAAAAATCCCATAATATCATCATAATATAATTTGCAAATCATTTGTCAGTGAATCATGGTGTAAACTGCAATGTTTTGTGTTCATGTTTCTGATGGGTGCGTCCTGTCAAGGTGGTGTTAGGCAGCGTTTGATTTACAAATTTGTACTTTCTAATGCAACAATTTTTTGAAAATTCCCCATAAATTCTGTATTGTCTTTATTCAATCCAATGCAATGGTATTTCAAAAAAATTTCATCCTTCAGAATCTGTGTCTGCAATGTGGTAAAGAATCTGACAAAGTCATGCATGAATGCTATGTTTTGAGGTGGACAAGGAACTTCTACACTGCTGTTTGATATAAAACTATAAGCTGTGATCATTGATCAACCATTAAACCTGATTTTGCTTGCCATTTCTGCCATTTTATAATTGATAATACCTCGTCCGTATTTGTTTTTTTTTTTCCTTGGGTTGTTCTAGATCAGTGGGACTGTTTAACATGGATTATGTTTGCTGTGAAATGATGGGAGTAATTTGATATATTCTCTGCTGCTGGTCGAGAGGATCCATTAAAATTGTACGTATTGTTGCTGGATAAAATCTGGTTGCCCTTCAAACCTGGTAGAGAACTTAGTCGCATCAAGGAGGTGAAAGGCGTGAAGATACACACCCAATGAGGAAGCAGCTGTGTCATGCATCTGTATAAGTGTTTACGGGAGTCTGAAACATTCATTGCATTCATTATTGCATATGGAATTTTGGGAGTACAAGAAGATATGTTTGTGAGACTGTTTCTTGAAAGCCTCATTGAATGTGTTGCAGAGTGGTTGTAGAACTTGAAACATGGATGTATAACTGATTGGGACAACTTGAAAGGGAAGTTTCTTGACATATTTAAATTTGTGGTTGATATTATTTCTTTACTATGCCATTTTTTTCAGATTAAGAAGGAAGAAGAAGAACCAATCAGAAACTTCATAGATCGTTTCAACAAGATTTTGAATCAAATTCCTCAATCTAATCAATCAAATGAGTAAAATCAGCTTGATACGTTTATTGCTGCATTGCATCATGATGTCCAATTTATTTAAAAAAAGAAGATAAAGTGTGTGATCTTGAGCAAGCACAACAAGAAGTTATTAATATTGAAGATGAGCTGATTCTATAACCCTGTTATGGAAGAAAAATCATGTTGAAGAATATGCACAAAATTATGTGACATAAAAGTGTAAAACCTTGAGTTTTCAATCCATGCATTCATCAAATCCCTCAAGAGCATTTTCAAAACAATGGAGTAAGTGATGTGGGGATTAAATATTTTAGTATTGAAGTATATAGCCTCAATTGTGAGGCAAATAAAGATGTTTCTAATTCAAGTGATGAAGAAGATTACTCTCCTCGTGTACAATAAACAAATATGATATCGTTTGTTCTAGCTACATCAACTACTAGACAATGTTTTATTAGTATGAACATTTGGGATTTGGAAAGAAATGAACAATTGTTGGTGCCCTCATTTGATCCAGAAGTTGAGGCTTTTACATTTGAAAATATTAATACAAACTTAGTAGATAATTTGGTTAACACAAATGTAGAAGTTCAACTTTCAAATAAAGAGGACACAAGTTATCAAGTAATTCTTCTCAGATTGATATGCAACCTAATCTTGAAGAATAAAATGAAGAATTGATGCAGTAAGAAGAAAATCATACAATCTTCATTCTTAATTAGTGTTTGGAGGCTTCAGATGATGATTTTCTTTGTGGAGAGGATGTTGATTTGCATTCATCACTAATCTTTGAAGAAGAGAGTGTTGTTGATGAAATCAAAGATTCAATAGCTATTGGTCAATCTTTCACTACCATGAATACAAATAAGACAACCACCCACGAGCCCTCACAAATTTCTTCTTCTCTTTCAACAATGAAGGCCTTTACTTTTGAGGAGATTAATGGATATTTGATATGTTATGCAACTGAGGGTGAAATTAAAAATATAATTCAAGCGAAAGAAGCTAAATCAATAAACGCCCATCCTTCATCATGCATGCAAACTCGGTATGAAACATTCTAGTTTAATAGTGAATGTGATGACAAGGCATTGGAAGAAGAGGTAATAAATCATTCCACTCGAGTCTTTTTATTTTGAAGAAAGTATTATACAAGACTCAATTCATTCAACCCAATTATTTGAGTCATTACGTGGGGATGATAAAAATAGGGAAGAAATTAAAATTGGTAATGAAGTTGTTGGGGCATACACTCCAAGCTGTGGTCTTAAAATTTTAAATAATGCAGCATTAGAGGTGAGCACTTCCACATATGTCACTCATAAGGTATCTCTATCTCATGGTTTCTATAAGGGATGTTCAATTCAAGGGTTGACTTATTCAGACACAAAAAATCAAGGGCAGAATGGTGTTGTATATGATGTTGTACAAACAAAATTTGATGACCATATGCAAGGTGATACTAATATGAATCAAGTGGTTGCGAAGGTTTACGATACATAGTGGATTTTTGAGCATCACATTTTTTTCGGAGATTTTTTACATTGTTTTGTTCTTAGCTCTCTGATTGCAGTAGTTGCAAGTAGGTAGTTGGTTGTGTCTGTGATTTTCAGTTACCAAGTATTAATTCACACAGGCAACTATTTCTCCCAATTGTTAATGGATTTCCATGATCATCTTGGAGCCATTTGAGGTGGGGTTTTCTACTTTGTAGATAGGTTAAGTAGGGGTTTGGTTTTTTTGTTTTAGTTTCAATCCTTTTTGTTGTGCCTTGTTTCGGTTGCCCTCCTTATGGTTTGCATTGAGTCTCTCTCTGCCAGTCATACCCTGTTACCTTCTTGACTTTATAGCCTAATGGATTTTAAGCACTGTTCTATATTGAAAATTCTAGATTTCTTGCTATGCCCTTTTTAGTCCTTGTCCCCACTTAGAGCCAATTGTTGGCCTCAACTTTGAACTTGGTCTATTTTAAAACCATATGTGGTTTAAAAAATAAATGGTGTTCTAATTTTTTTTGCAAGGTTATAAAACCATTTGAAATCTCAACAAAGTTAGAAAACCATCCAAAATCTTGACAAGGTTGGAAAATCGTTTGAAATCCCGACAAGATTAGAAAACCATATGAAATCTCAATAAGGTTAGAAAATCATCTAAAATCTTGACAATCACTTTTTTAAAGGCAAAAATGAGAGGTAAAAGTTTTTTTTTTCAAAATTTTTACAAGTTTTCAGAGCTTCGTGGGTGCCTACAATGATTATTGGGGCCATTTTAAAGTATGATACATTATTGGAAATATATGGAGGCATGAATACAGGTGTTGATCATTGGTCATAGAAAAGGGGAAAGGTCCCATTATTTTATTCAAAAATTATGGACTAGTGCTTTTTGGGAGTTATTTTTGTAATTTAGTTTATAAATAGTTGTCATCTCCCAAATTGAAAAAGAGTCAGTTACAAAAATTGAAAGGTCACTCTTTTCTATTTATTGTAAAACTTCAAAGAATAAGGGGTCCAAAATTTTGACTCCCCTTGCACTGTGATGTGCAAGAGAGAATCGATCTTAATTGAAGGATCAACTTTGCTATTTTGATTGTTTGCTATAGATGTTTATTGTCTGAGTAGTAAATTTTGAATGAAATACTTAATGCTTATAAAAAATTTTGTGAACTTTGATAGGTGTTATGGATATTCCTTCCTTGTGAGGATGTGCTATTCTTTGGTGTTTTGTTCATGTATTTGCAATGAATGTTGTAATTTTTGTGAGTCGAGTCAACTTACTATTGATAATCTAACTTGTGAGTCATGATATTGATAGTTTGTCAATTTACTTTTCAGCTTACTTGTTTTAAATCAATTTCAATCACATCTATTTCATGGCTATGGATGGATGTTAGTTTTCCTTTCCTACTTTTTGGTTAAAAGCATAGCCCTGATTTCTTGAAATTCAAAAAATCTGAATTTTATCAAAAGAGGGAGTTGTACCTCAACTAAAACTCAAAGGAAGACCACCAATGCAATGGTGATCTCTCCAGCTATTGGTGATCGATTAATTATTCTTTTGGGTAGAATGGAGTCATATAAGTTAATTGTTTAAAGGACAAATCTGTCAACCAACACTAAAGAAGTTCAAATTATCAGATGCAAGAGGTCTAGATAAATTTTGTAGACTGTACACCACCCTATTCAAAAGAACCTAGAAGAAGTTTAAGCAATTTAGTTTAAAAGTTAAGAAATTGTAGATTAGTACATTTTCATTAAATATTTTACATAATGCGCCCAATAATCTAACAATTGAAGGCATAGAAGACTCTTGCAGTATAAGAGTAAGTATATTTTATTTCTCATTGAAAGAGGTTGGTGAGTTTTTTTGTGGTGGATTAAGAATTTGTTCGTGTTTGTTTAGAGGTCATGGATTCATAGATTTTTTTTAAGATGTCATTTTTTATAGGTTTTTATATTTTATATTTTTTATGTATTAAAGTTGTAAAGAAAATAAGGTGTTATAATGATACTTTGGTTATATTATAAAAGGTATATTATCAATGAAAATTTGTGCTTTAAAAAAAAAAAATAGTTTCATTATGCCATCAAATGTTTGTGTTCTCAAAGTCATTCATATTATGTTTGATAGATATTTTAGAGATTCTAATGATGCATCTAGATAGTAAGAAGCAAACAAATCATACAGGATGCTAGATTGTTTTTTATGCATTAAAGTTGTAAGAAGAATAAAGTGTTATAATGATAATTTGGTCATATCGTAAAAGGTGCATTATCAATGAAAATTTGCACTTAAAAAAAACATGTTTAATTTCATTTTTCCATCAAATGTTTGTGTTCTCAAAGTCATACATATTACGTCTGATAGACATTTCAAAGACTCACATGTTTGTGCTATTGGAGATTCTAATGATGCATCTAGATAGTAAGGATCAAACAAATCATAGAGGAGACTAGATAAACCAAAGGTTGGTTCCAGAATCTTATCATCTTAAACCTTCTCCCTTAGAGATTGTACTTTGCATAAGAAGCTGTAGTTCTACATTTATGTCTCTTCTTGGAGAAGGGGGCTTGGTAGTTTCATATGTTGTATCAATAGATGATTGAGCATGTCTCAATCCATAAATTTGGTGATTTATATCTATAAATAGTTGAGTCTGTTCCAGTCCACACAAGAAGTGTTGTTGTGTATAGTTTAATATGTCTTGATTTGCAATTTGTTTGTGTTATTGCATTGTGGATAGTTGAGTATGTCTCAATTTACATGCAAAGTGGTATTCTTGTGGATAACTGAGTGCATCTTGATTCACAAGAGCAATGGTGTCCTTGTGAATAGGTGAATATGTCTCGATACATAGGCATTCTTCAATAGTCAAGACATCTATTGATGTGACTAGTTTGGTGTATTTTGGGTGAGTGAGAGATTGGTGGAGGCACTCCATCATATTTCTAGATAAGCTATTGTATTCAATCAATGAGTGTTCCATATTTTGTTTGGATTGATGTAATATTAAACAAGGCATATCAAAATTTATATTATATCATATAGCATTCAAGTTAAATAAATAAATACGAATTTGTTTAATAGTTAGTAATAAATAATGTTAGTTTAGCTTTATAGTTAATAATAGTTTATAATGAATCATATAGTATTCAAGTTAGTTAAATAAATAAATAGGAGTTAATTTAATGGTTAGTAATAAATAATGTTGAAAATTTTCTATATAAAAATTCTATAAATAATTTTTTATGATCTAAAAAAGACTTTTTATAAGTTAATGTAAACAAATGTAATATTATCTTGATAATGAATAAAAATCTCATGATATTATCATAATATAATTTATACATTAGTATTTGTGAATCATAATATAAATTACAATGATTTGTGTTCATGTTCCTAATAGTTATTATTACATGCATATGTAACATTTATGCCAAATTTCTTTTTCAAAAAATCATAAATGAAGTTATTTTTCTTTTTATGTGGGTTGTGATAAACTTGAAACACATTCTTAAGATTAATAAACATGGGTAACACTTTGGATGTCCTTAGGGGAGGGATGTCATGCCCACACTTGACACACCTAATGGACACAAAACAACCTAACTAATCTACAACAAACTTTACTAATTTGTAAATATTTTTTTTAACAATAATAACATAATACACTACTTAAGACAACGGTGAATGATATCATTTAGTTAGGAGTGAAGATACCAATGAGTCATTTTTTTTAAAGCAATAAAGTTTACTTCTTTTAGATCAACATAACATACCTCTTACCTACTCAGTATCTCTTGCATTCCATCACATCGTAGTTTCTTTACTCCCAATACATGTTCCTACAAGTTGTTAACATGGCTGGATGCACACGTAAGACAATGAATGATTAGACACCTGATTATCAAGATCAACTATATCATTAATTTAAACTAGATAATCAAATAGTAATTTATGACTGGATTGCAATTAAGGATAATGTATGCATAACATCAAGAGAGTTCGGTGGGTTTAAAAAAGACTTAGAAAAAAAATCCTAAGGGCCATAACTAGTTTCCGAGGGCTCATCTCAAATGGTCTTGCCTATGTAACATTTGCTCAGAGGCTCTGTAGTTCAGAAACTTGAGTTTTTTCCAACTCATTTGACTCACCCACACAGGGTATATCCACTAGGTTTCAAAAAATAACTCTACCTTAATCACAATTATACTTAATCACAATTATAATACAATAACACTGATATACGCTTTAAACTCGATCCTCTATTCAAAAGCATCATGTGTCCCATACAAATTGCATACTATAAAAGTGGGTACACAACCCTTTCTAGGGTCCATTACCTCAAATAGTTTCACAATTGGCTGCCACCCACTTAGGTGAAGTCGAGGATCAAAAAACTTATTAAGGGTATATTAACAAAATATGGGGTATAGACTCAATTTATCATAATTTAACAGAACCCAATCATGCATATTACAATTTGAATAATAAACTTAATACCCAACATAATGAAATACACAGTACAAAACACACTCAAAATACATTTATCTCCTTCTAACATGTTATAAAACATAAAATCCAAACATAACAACTCAATAAGTTTGTGATCTGTTAAACACTATTAAAGTCATGACAAAGCACTTAGATTTCTGAGTAGTTTTCATGAAATCAAACTAACAACTATTCAAACCATGGATTTCAACTCTAATATTGTATAATTCTTAATACATTTTATCTAGTATAATTATTTGGTACCATCTCTTTAATGACTGAAATCAAATATTGCCTCACAGCCTTTACTTCGCTAATAAATTCCAATTGAAATTTTATTACAATAATAACTTAAGGCAACCATTGATAACTATTATACTCTTTGTAAATAACATCTATTTGCTAACTCATATATTTGATAACAAATTAAGAACTAAAGATCCTAATGGAGCACTTAATTAATAGCTAATGGTTAACTTACCAAATGATATCCAAATTCAACTATAGGTTAATAAATATTTACTATGCAATACGAAAAAGATTAATAATTAGATTAATAATTAAGTAATAACTAGATATGCATAATGTTGTTGATAAATCAAGTTGCAATACTTCACTTTACAAGTGAATAGTAACTAACAAATTAAGATCATGTTCTAGACGATACTTTTCAACCACATTCACAACTATTAATTAAATAATTATCATTTTATTGATTAACAATTATAAATCATGTAATAGATACCCACTTAGTGATATTAAAATTTATACTACTGAATTAGATACCTATCAAGGGTAAGTTCATCTAACAATTATATCAAACCAAGTGTAGCCACAGTACATTAAGAACATGAAGGTAAATGACATGAAAAAAAGATTTATTATTTATAGGTACATGCTTTTATCCCTTACTTCATGTCCCCATGTGGCTGCTTAATTCTATTTTCTGCTTAAATTAGGGGTGTTCCCATGCCTAAATTTTATTGTTGGGAAAGGATAATTTGAAATCTTTTCCTATTTTAATGGAGCAGCTACTGTTTAGGAATTGAAAATAAGCTGTGGGAAAAAAGGGGAAATAAGCAACAACTGCATATTGTTAAAAATCCATGTGGCTCCACAAATTTCTTTCCCTATTTTTTAAGATTTGCTTTCTTTTTTCTTTTTCTATTTTTTTTTTGAACAAATTATTATTAATGCTGTGAATATGGCTGCTAAAAAATAAGCAGAAAAATTAAGCATTCATGGGGCATCAACTCCACAAATAATTCCTAAATAAGTTGAGCAGTGGCTGCTGGCCAAAATAAGCTAAGCAGCCCCATAAGGACATGAGGTTAGGGACAGTTATTCATTCAAAAGATTTGTTGCTTACATGACAACGGTATACAGTAATAAACTCCTCTAAACACAACATGGATTAAGGCTTTATTGACTAAAACACCACTCTTAACAATTTACCACTAATTTAGTGCCTATTAACTGAAAGACAAATGCTTTCAATCTTCAGGATGAGTTGTCACTAGTTGGTACGTTACTAATTTTTTTTAATAAAAAAAACACTTTCTTCCCTATCATATTTAAGCCAAAAATTACAAATCTATGCGACTAGTCTCTGTATTAAAAGATGAAAGCCAATTTCAAAATAGCCCATATCGTTAGAATGCATCTGCTCTGTTTCTACCTTCATTGCCATCTCTCTAGTGCAGTTAGAAAGCTAGCATCAATGCTATGAATGTCGTAAACATCTTATTTTATTAGAACAGAGGACTCGTCAGTTTACACATCATTAAGTAAATATAAATGTTTGCAGTTTTCAGAATATAAATGTGTCACGCAGGGGCAACTGGCAGGTATAACGTCAGATTCCACAACCTTCGCCAACATGCTTCTCCATGCGCCAAAAAGGGAGCTTTGGAAAAGGAGTATGGACATCCATCAAAGCATAAATGGTAGAGGTAATTTGTCAGAGGTTGTAGTTGCGACTACCCTGGCAGATACCTATGCGAAATATGGACGCATAGACAAGGCACGTGAATCTCTTTGACAGAATGACTCAATAAAATGTGGTCTCAGGGGCTGCAATTATCGTAGGACATACACCAAACGGATTTGTTAAAAAGGCTTTAGAAACTATCAAGAAATTTCAATTGGCGGGTGCAAAGCCTGACTCAATAACCTTTAAGAGCATCCTCCCTGTTCGAGCCAGAATGGGAGCTTTGGAACAGGGTATAGACATCCATCAAATCACAACTGCCCTAGTAAACATGTATACAAGATGTGGACGCATGGACAAGGCACGTAAACTGTTTGACAGCATGCCCCAAAGAATTGTGATTTCAGGGACTGCAATGATTGCAGAAGACGCACAAAATGGATTATTGAAGAGGCTTTAGAGGCTTTCAAGCAAATGCAAATTGGCAAGGTAAAGACAATTCCCACAATATTTGTCAGAAGACATGTCGATGGACTAAAGAAGTAGAATTGTCCTTGAATAATAACAATGTTGACATCCATAGAGAGGATGCATCTTACTATAAGTATATGAAACAGTTGTTTCCATGCAATAGCTACAAAACTTAGTCTGAGGAACAGAGGGTTAAAAAAAACAGAATATAGCTTAATAGAAGTCTCTCTTCTAAACCAAGGCTATATTACAAAGCAGGGTGAATCTTTGAAGATTGACAACTACACTGAAGACTGGCCGGCCACCAAATGCAACTAGAAGAAACTGGAGACAATAATATTTCATTAAGATAGGCACATCACCTTTGGGAGCGTGGTCCAAGCAATGCAATAGATAGGTCCAGGTTTAGCTCCAAACTCCTGTGAAGCTGACCATAAAAATCTCCATAGAACTCAATAGCTTCGTCAGCCTGCACTTCTCTACCCGTCCATTCATGAAATATGGATCTTTTGCGAAAACACTGCCTCATCCTCTGCAATTCGAACAAAATTTCCCTTTCCACAGATTAAAACACTTTTCATACATTGAATAACATTAATGATTTTACTTTACAAAGAATGTGATAAAAACAATCTTCGTGTTGCCAATTTCCAAGTCCAGAGTTCAACCTCCATTGCCCTTTCGAAATCAATACTGCATATAACAAATCATTCCATGTATCTCGCACCCCAGAAAGACACCAAAACTGTAATCTGGGCTGCGAATGGAAGCAGGTCCAAATCCACCACCTCAAAATTCGGCAAAATTTTACATCGCCCTCCCAACATGCCAATCTGAATACTCCCCCTCTATCATGGCACGCCATGCCTTCATCAATGAACCCTCTGAACAGGCACCCGGCGTAATTACTACATCTGCCATCCAAAATATCGGCAGTGTCTATGGAGGCAACAATTTCTACCAGGCCATGGATGCATGGCATGGATGTTGTTGCCTCGTTTTTCTCGCCCTCCGTGGATACTGCTGCCTTGATTTTCTCTCCCTCCGTACCTGCTGTGCTGCCTAACTGTCTGCCAGTGTCAGTCGTATATGCCAGTCAAATCAGTCCGTCAGTCCTCGTGCAGTCTTCTTACGTTTTTTTAATTTTCTTTAACTTTCATTTTTAACATTAATTTTTATATGTTTAATTTTAACTTTAATTTTTATATATTTAATTTTAATATTAATTTTTATATATTTAATTTTTATCGGATAAGTGGCTAAAAGAATATAATATTATATGATTTTATAATATAATATTTATTATTGATAATTAATTTATGATTAAAAATATATGTTATATATGTTTCTACAAAAAATAATTTATGATATATAATATAATTTAATTTAAATAAGAAATACAAGGTAAATATAAAATATATTATATTAAAAATTTATTTTATATTATATATTTTGTATAAAAAAAATATTTTGTAATAATTTCGTCTTAGGTATCTAAGGTATGGGTTGTTGGGCCGGAGGGACACCCTCACGCATAAAAAAAATTGTAATAATTAATTTATTTATAATGAGAAATATATGTTTTAGAGATATAAGTGGTATCAGGGTTGGAGTTAGTATTACGGTTAGGATTAGGTTTAGGGTTAGGGCTACGGTTAGCATATATAAAAAGGGTTAAGTTTAAAAATGTGTTTAGGATGAGCGATAGGGTTAGGGTTCAATTTAGGATTATGTTTAAGATTAGCAATAGCATTAGGGTTGGAGTTAGCATGTATAAAATGGGTTAGGCTTAGAAATAGGGTGAGGGTAAGGATTAGGGTTAATTTAATGTTAGAGATTAGGGTTGGGGTTAAAATTAGGGATAGGGATAGGGATAGGGTTAGGGTTAGGGATAGGGATAGGGTTAGGGTTAATGTTAGAGATTAGGGTTAGGGTTAAAATTAGGGATATATTATTTTATTTATTATATATAAAACATAAATTTTAATCTTTTAGATTATTTTATTTTATTTAAAGAATATTTTTATTTATTTAAAAGTTATTTTATTTTTGTTATTTCATATTTCTTTAAAGAACTATTTTCACTTATTTTATTTACTTTTTTAAATTTTGGTTTTAGTTTTTAGCTCAATGTTAAAACTAAGATATAATATAAATTATTTTTAATATTTTATGTAGTGTAAATTAAAATTTTAAAATGTTATTATTATTATTATATTTATTATATATTTTAGTTTAGATATTCATTCAATTTAAATTCTTTTATTATATAAATATATATTATTGATTATTGAATTATATTAAATAAATAGCATATATCTTATATATAAAATAAAATATGATATGTTATAATAAATAATATGTATATAATATAAATACGGATAAAAAAAAAATGTATATAATATAAATAAATAAACTTTTATAACTAAGATTTTATAGTTTAAAAAATAAAATAAAAGGTGTATAACTCTAATCCTAATTTTATCTTTAACCCTAACCCTATTCTCATCCCTAATTGTAACCCTAAACTTATTCATAACTTCAACCGTAATCCTAATATAAGGTTAGGATTAGGATTAGGATTAGGATTAACGAGGACAACATTACCGTTTATGTCAGGGAGAAAAGAGAAGCAATTTTTGTTGGCGTAGAAGCGGTCGAGCCTGGAGTAGATTCTGGAGTGACCTTGTTGGAAATTACACCAGGTATGCCAAATCCCAGGATTAGTATCCTTGGTGCCAGCCAAGGGATCAAAAAGGTGTTTAGTATTTGGGAACAAACTTGGTGGCCTCCCTTTTGCTTGGAAAGACCTAGAGAAACTGCACTGGAATAGAATGTTAAATACTAAACACCTTTTTGATCCCTTGGCTGGCACCAAGGATACTAATCCTGGGATTTGGCATACCTGGTGTAATTTCCAACAGGGTCACTCTAGAATCTACTCCAGGCTTGACCGCTTCTACGCCAACAAAAATTGCTTCTCTTTTCTGCTTGACATAAACGGTAATGTTGTCCTCGTTACCCCCGCCTCTCTCTCTGATCACCATCCCATATCTGCCTGCATTAGAATGAACATATCTCCTTCCCGTTGCATGAGATCTGCCCCTAAATTTTCTCTCAACACTAGCCTCCTAAAAGATGAAGACACTCTTGCTGCCATCCACCTCATTAAGCTTATTAACAGAAATACCTTTCCCTCCTGCTCTCATCTGGATAGATGGGACAAAAACCTCCTCGCTTGGCAGAAGCTTTTGAGGACCGTCGGGCAAAAAAGAGCTAAAGACTATAGATTTACTGAAAAATGTCTCTCCTCTGCTCTTCAGTTAGCCGAGACCAACATTCAAGCCAACCCTTCGGACTGTGACCTCGTTTCCCAGGTTGTCAATGCTAAGGATGCCCTTAGGCAGCACCAACAGATTAAAATCAATGGTGCTAGGGTCAGATCCCGCGCGCACTGGCTGCAATTCGGTGATAGGGGATCTAAGTTCTTCTTTAACCTCCTCAAAAGCAAACATGCTAACAAAAACATCGAAAGAATTGTTGTTGATAACACTGAGTTAACTGACATAGACAACATCAAAGAAGCCCTTGTTAAATTTTACCAAAACCTTTTTGCTTCTGAAGATTCTGAGGATGCCTCATCCCTCAGACAACAAGTTTGTTCCCTCGTCCCTAACAAGATTTCCATTGATGAAGCCAATCAGCTTTCCAAAGATCTCTCTCTAGAGGAAATTGAAAAAGCGATTAACTCTCTTAGCAATGACAAGGCCCTGGGTCTGGACGGTCTCCCGGCGAAGTTCTATAAGGCCAACATTGGTTGGATCTGCCAAGATCTTCTTGATTTGTACTCGGAAGCCCTCGTTAGAGGATCCTTGGGATGCTCTATCAATAAGGGTATTATTAAGTTGATCCCCAAGGATGGGGATAAAGCCATCATCAAAAACTGGAGACCGATTACCCTCCTTAATGTCTCTTACAAAATCTTTGCTAAGCTCCTGGCGCTGAGAATTGAGAAAATTCTCCCCAATTTTATTTGTGCTACTCAGACTGGCTTTATCAAAGGAAGGTTTATTCTGGAGAACCTGATCACTAGTTGGGAAGCCATGTGCTGGTCCAACTACTCTCAGCAGAATTCTGTTATGTTCCTTCTTGATTTCGAAAAATCCTATGACAGGGTGGAATGGAATTTTATCACTATGATGCTTGAGGCCTTCGGTTTTCCAATGGTTTTCTGTAACTTTGTCAAGATTCTTCTAAAAGACGCCTCGGCCCAGATTGATGTTAACGGATCTCTCTCTGCTTCTTTCCCCCTCGATAGATCCATCAGACAAGGCTGCCCCTTGGCCCCTGCCCTCTTTGTGATAGCTTCAGAAGCCTTGTTTTACATCCTCAGGGATAATTCTCTATCCCCGGCGGTCAAGGGCATAACTCTCCCTAATAACGATGAGCTCCTAAACTGCCAATTTGCTAATGATACTGCCATCTTCTTTGATGCTAGGCCTGACAACTTCGAGGCCCTAAATTCCAAGCTCAAGCTTTTTTGTACTATCTCTGGGGCGAGATTGTCCCATGCCAAGTCTATCTGTCTTGGTTGGGATGAGCAGCCCCCTGACTGGTTCAAAGCCTATGATTTTCGGTGGGGTGGCCCGCATAAGATTGTGCGTTATTTGGGCATTCCCTTCTCTGTTGACCCTTCCCTTAAAGACATGTGGTCGTGGGTCAAAGAGAAGATCACCAAAAAGTTGGGCAAATGGCACAACAAAACTTTATCTTTGGCTGGCAGAATGCAGGTCTGTCAAAAAATTCTTTCCTCTTATAACATCTATTATTCTTCTGCCTGGATGTTCAGCAATTATCAAATCTTAGAAATCCAAAAAGCTGTCAGGAGCTTTCTCTGGTCTGATGGTAAAGGAAATAAGAAAATGCACGCTGTCAAATGGGAATGGTGCCATATCAATAAGCTCCTTGGGGGGCTTGGGTTGAAGGATCTCAGGCTCCAAGGGATTGCCCTTGCCACCAAGTGGATCTTTCACTCCCTTGATGGAAATGATCCTTGGAAGGTCCTTGTTAGAAGCAACATTGAAAGAGGCTTCCCCAAAAATGCAAAGTCTTGGAAGAATCTTCCTTTTACTGACCTTGTCATTGGCAACTTTCCTGTTCTTGTTCAAGGGTCTGCGGTTTTTAGATCCATCTGGAAAGCGTGGGGCCAAGTTAAGAAGTTTGTCTCTAACAAGGCTTTCCACGATGACTGCCATCTCTTTGGTGAAAGGTCCATTTGGTGGAATCTTTGCTCCTCTGACAAACCCCTTGCCCTCTCCCAAGGTTGCTCCGCTAGACACTGGTCGAATAAAGGCATTTCCCAACTTGCTGACCTCTTTGAGCATGACGTCTTAATCAGCTGGGAGGATCTCAGACTCAAATATGACCTCCCCATCTCCCAAAAGAAAACGTATAGTATGATTGTCAAAGCCGCTAAAGACCTCCCCACCTCTTGTCATGTTGACTCTCATAGGTTCCTTGACTGTAAGTGGGTTGATGGTACTATGCTTTCCAAGGTCAAAGCGAAGCACATTTACAATATTATTGGCCACTCGGAAGCCATCATAGATCATGTTAATTCGGTCTGGTACGCCACGCTGGATGCTCATGCTTGGAAGAAGTACTTCGATTTTCTGTGGAAAGGTCCTACCGAACTGAAACTTAAGTGCTTCAACTGGCTTTTGTTGCTTGATAGACTCCCTATCAGAAGGGATCATACTGAGGCTGACATTTGTAAATTCTGTAGACTCCTCGAGACGGCTAGACACATTCTGCTTGATTATATCTTTGCAAAGGAAATTTGGATCATTTTTGGTGTTACCTATCCTATGTTATTTACTATTCTTGATATTGTTATTGGTCATATTAATGGTCTGAAGCATGATTCTAATTTCTTTTGGAAGATTCTTTCCTCTAATGTTTTATGGCAAATCTGGAAGTGCAGAAATGAAGAAAGATATCATAATAACCCCCGTGATCTTACTGAGTTCTTTCGGAAACTCACCTTAAAATTTTTTTGCAGGTTCGCACTACCATGATAATTGAAAGGAAAAAACTCAGAAGGTTTCTGAAGGACGAACACGCCACTTTCTTCATATACGAGATGAAGGGAGGCTACGCTTGGAGGGACATGCTAAACAATCGGCAGCTGTTCGAGAACACTTGTAAGATTCTCTCCCAGGAGGTGATGAACAACAGAAATTCCAGCAAGGACATGACTAGTATGCTTGCCCAGATTCAGGAGATGAAATATATTGTCTGGATGGAAGGTGCCAAAGGCTGGACTGCCTGGGTTGATAGACTGGATGACATCCTTCAGTAGCATTCTGCTCTCTGGTGCTCTTTTTGTAACGATTATGTAACGGATTTGTATCTTTTTGCTTCGGTTTTGATCGACTATCTGCTCCTGAGTTGAGGCTCGGCCTCTTTTGGGGTGAGTTGTTCGCTCTGTGGATTTTTTGTAATCTCAGTGACTCTTTATACTTAATATAAAAAAAAATGAATATCTAAACTAAAATATATAATAAATATAATAATAATAATAACATTTTAAAATTTTAATTTACACTACATAAAATATTAAAAATAATTTATATTATATCTTAGTTTTAACATTGAGCTAAAAACTAAAACTAAAATTAAAAAAAGTAAATAAAATAAGTGAAAATAGTTCTTTAAAGAAATATAAAATAACAAAATAAAATAACTTTTAAATAAATAAAAATATTCTTTAAATAAAATAAAATAATCTAAAAGATTAAAATTTATGTATTATATATAATAAATAAAATAATATATCCCTAATTTTAACCCTAACCCTAATCTCTAACATTCCTAAATCCCTATCCTATCCTAACCCTAACCCTAACCTATCCTATCCCTATCCCTATCCCTAATTTTAACCCCAACCCTAATCTCTAACATTAAATTAACCCTAATCCTTACCCTCACCCTATTTCTAAGCCTAACCCATTTTATACATGCTAACTCCAACCCTAATGCTATTGCTAATCTTAAACATAATCCTAAATTGAACCCTAACCCTATCGCTCATCCTAAACACATTTTTAAACTTAACCCTTTTTATATATGCTAACCGTAGCCCTAACCCTAAACCTAATCCTAACCGTAATACTAACTCCAACCCTGATACCACTTATATCTCTAAAACATATATTTCTCATTATAAATAAATTAATTATTACAATTTTTTTTATGCGTGAGGGTGTCCCTCCGGCCCAACAACCCATACCTTAGATACCTAAGACGAAATTATTACAAAATATTTTTTTTATACAAAATATATAATATAAAATAAATTTTTAATATAATATATTTTATATTTACCTTGTATTTCTTATTTAAATTAAATTATATTATATATCATAAATTATTTTTTGTAGAAACATATATAACATATATTTTTAATCATAAATTAATTATCAATAATAAATATTATATTATAAAATCATATAATATTATATTCTTTTAGCCACTTATCCGATAAAAATTAAATATATAAAAATTAATATTAAAATTAAATATATAAAAATTAAAGTTAAAATTAAACATATAAAAAATTAATGTTAAAAATGAAAGTTAAAGAAAATTAAAAACGTAAGAAGCTATACTAATGGACGATTTGACCTGCATATACCTGAACAGCAAGTGCAGCAGGCAAACATAGCAAAAATGGAGGAGAGAAAATCAAGGCAGCAGTATCCACGGAGGGCGAGAAAAACGAGGCAACAACATCCATGCCATGCATCCATGGCCCGGTAGAAATTGTTGCCTCCATAGACACTGCCCAAAATATCTACCCCTCTCCCCGAACAAGTTGGAGTTGGCTACGCAGCCTACAAAATCGGATGCCCATCCGATGGGCTGTCATGCCATGACCTGCGTTAACGGTCTGTCAGACATCCTATAGCAGCCTGCCGTCCTTATTTGCCCTCCTGACAGCCCGTGACATTCCTGCAGGTCTGAAAATTACGGCAGCTGACATGCTACAGACCTACTAATAAAATAGTAAACGGCACATGCTGAGAATGCGTTGGGATATGTTGCACCGCCTTCACTTTAAATAAGATTTAGTTTTATTGCTTTCTTTTATTGTTCAAAATAAGCATTAACATGTATGGAAGAACATTTTATTTAAATATTATTTTGTTTCACGTTCGCAGTAATTTTAAATAGAAATTGGAACAAGTATGTAATTTTTTCCATTAAAAATAATAGTAATAATTTATTTACTTATTTTAAATAAATTTAATGTATATTTTTTATGTAACTTTTTATTTTAAATTTTGGTGAAGGGGTATGACAAATTCATCTAAATATAGTGCACATAACCATAGTCTAATAGTTGAAGTTGTTAAATTTGGGCATTATTACTTTCAATTTTATTATTGGTTTCTTAATATAATAATAATTTATTTTATCTATTTTCTATCTATCTATATATTTATGAGGATACATGAATTATAAAGAGTCCACCATAAAAGATGAAGGTTGACTCAAAATAGTGTAAATTTGGTAGAATGAGTATGCTTAATCTTTTAACAAAAAATGATCAAATATCAATCAACCAACTAAAATCATTATACAACAAAAAATCAAATAATTATCTTAAAAATTATTGTACATATATAATCTATAATATATATTTTTAATATCTATATTGAAATTGAAAAAATGATTTGATCTTTCAAAAGAAGAACGTGGAATCCAATAACCATGTTAGTATTTCTTTAAATAATAACTTATTGGCTATAAAGGTTAAATTCAATCCATTTCTTAGCCACAAATAGGAGCTTAAATTTTGACACAAAGATAAACGAAAAATATATATATACTTACATTATTTTTAAATGTTGTAATCATTTCATGTGTGAATATGGTTAAAGATAAAAGAGTGATTTTTCGTTCTTCCTTACATTGATATTCATATTTCTATTAATCAAAACAACTCATCTCAAATTATCAACTATTTAAGCTCTATTTTATTATTATTAATTCATACATAAGATACATTTTAAAGTTTGAGACAACATTTTCAATATTTATAAGGTTCTAAAGTTTATAATAAAAGGCTATTGGTTAATTAAAAAATATTGAAGCCAAATAATATTATCATTAAAAATCAATAAATTAATGATATAACATTGAGTCATATTCATAATAGTTGAATTGAATCAAAAGATTTATTCTATTATTAATTTAATTGAATAAAAAAATAATTTAAATAAATATTGTTCTTGTTAATACTTAATTTAGGTTCATGAGAGCCTATGATCTTATTAATATGATAGGTAAAATCTATCTAGTTTTCTAATTAACTAGAAATTAAGACGTTATATGGATTATTTTTTAGACATCAAAATTTTAATTCCTTTATATTCAAAAATTAAAAAGAAAAATTTAAAAAATTAATAACAATTCAAGGTGACCTAATAGAACCTTTTCTAAATAAAAATAATATATAGAGAAATATTAATATAGAATTTATACAAAACAATTATTATATCATAACTTTATATAATATACAATATTAAATTAATATATATGATGACATTTGTATTCTATCTATTTAACATATTTGATGTTTACTCAACTCAAAATAATAAATAAAATTCAACAATTAAACATAACTATTTAAAGGAAGTATGATATTAGACATAAAAAAATAAAATAAAAAAAATTCACTCCATCAAATAATGTTTGAATGTAATTGATTTTACCTTATAGTTTGCTTTAAACAACTTTTTTTTTGTTAAATTTCATTTTTTATTTACAATCAAATAGACAACTAATATATTGAATGGACATTACCACTTATACAATTTAATTGTAATTAAAATTTAAAATTTAAAT
>VDFB02141016.1:0-42564 GCA_007258455.2 Sequoia sempervirens | reverse complement strand
TAACAATTCAATTTAAAAGTTTAATAAAATAAAGTTTGGCCAATTTAATTAATAATATATTTTTTAAAATAAAAATATAGTTATTTGGCTTCTTTTATAGTTGTCTTGATTTGAACTATTTGTCATTTGACAGAATTTTTTTACTTAAAAAAGTCTTCGGAATCAACCCAAACCTTCTAAATGGTTGTTATGTGCTGATTTGAAGCATAAAATGTTTCACTTGCTTCTTCCTAATTTACTTCAAAAATATATAAAAATCATCAACTATATCTAATTTCTACTTAGATAATAATTCAAAGAGCATTACTAGAACTTTGATTCTACATAATATGCTTACATCAACATTTAAACTAGCATATTCTACGTAATTGATTGCTCTCAAAAGTCTTCAAGTTTGTATCTTAAGGGTTTGACCAAGGGAGAACCCTTACATAACAAATAGCATAAAGGTGTTCCTAAATATTGCCACTCAATTACTGCAAGTGATATACATCAAGGCAAGTAATTCATAGAGGTTAAAATTGATAAATTTAAATCCATGTACTCAACTTAGATTTATAGATTATAACTAATTGTTCATTCACACATATAATTCTCATTGTGGTGCACACACAATTTGTGGTGGTGCAAGAATACTCTTCAATGATTCAGGGTCTCAAAAATCTAACAACACACTATGTAGATCTTCAAAATCACCTGAGTAATATCCAATCTGATTTGGGTCCTCTCCATTTTCCTCTAATCCCTATTTTTGTGCCATGGGTGGAAGTTCATCAGAAGGGCAATCTGATGTCCATGATTTTCCAATCAAGGTACTTTTAGTTTCCACATTACATTAAAAGTTGTTATCATGTTTTGTGGTTGCTTGTGAAAGTCATATCCTTAATGATGTGGATCTCAATATTTACAAGGGAAAAGCTCTAATTATCGTCAATGTTGCTTCTGAATGGTAAATTTTCCCTTAATTTCGTCAATAGGGAAATTTAATCATTTTGAAAATGCTTGTGACTGGAATATAAAACATTGGTGGGGCAGTTTGGGATATGGTTTTATGGGTGACTGTCACACCTCCATTTATCGTTTATGTAATTGTCCCATTTTTAAAGTATGGATGACCGATGGATTTTAATTTTTGTTTTGGTAGTGGACTAACTACCTCTAATTGCAAGGAGATAGAATGAATTGTAAGCAAAGTACAAGGAGTAAGGTGATTCTCCATGAATATACTAACTTCCCCTTGTTTGTACATTTTATTTACTTTTCTGCATTAGCTATAAGCTTTTGACCACTCTTCAATGGGTAATAATGTTCAAAGACCATTATATGTCTTAGAGTCGGATTAGTTTATGCAAGATGTTGTTATGGAATTCTCACTCCATGGAGTCGATTACTTGAGTTTTCTAGGGATGTTTTACTTTCTTAATGTATACATTCTAAATTTGTATGGGGATGGGTAATACTAATGCCATCTTGAAATAGAGAACATGATTACATGATTACATGAATTTTCTAATGTAGTATAATCATTTAAATATAGTTACTGAGAGATATGGATAGGGACCATGGGGACTAGATGCTTATCCTTGGGCAGAATTTCATGGTCACTGTGATGTGGTAAGGGAAGCTAAATTATTTTGCATTTTTAGCATTAGATAAATAGTTACCTATCCTAGAAGGATGTAAACAGTTCAACTTGCTTGTCTCCACTTCCAACCACCATCAGAGTAAATATTACTATAAGATTGCACAAAATAATTCAGATCCGAAGCTTGATGTAGTACAATTTTTCATTCATAGGTCTTGATAAGATCCTTCAATTTAGTGACATTTTTGTGAGAGGACTAATTTATCTTGAGTTTTTGTTATCATTTGTTTAGGCCTCAATACCTTCCAGTAACTTATGGATGATGGATGTAGCCTTTGCAGTTCAAACCCTAGCTTAACCAGGGGAAAGTTCCTTGAATGCAGTATTTTATAAGTGATGTTTGATGCTTCAGTTTTTCTCATTAATTGATCAAGCACATAGATAGAAGATGGTAGATTCTAAGAAATACAATTTAGCTCTTTCTTTTCCAAAGATTATGTTCAATTTGTATAGATTATCAGTAATCTAGCCTTTTGAAATGTGTTGAGATAATAATCCCAAAAATTCATTCTTGCCCTTTAGCTTGGTGTTTGTATCTCCTGACTTAGTTCATTAAGGACATTTTAAATTATTGTAGATCGATGCTTCAATCCAGGGCATCTTGATTTCCTGAGAACTACATCATTGAAGAAGGCTAGGAAATATGAAGCCATTTGAAACATTGAACTCATTGTTTTTTTTCATTTTAGAAATGAACTTTCATGGATGAATTTTAACTTGTAGAAGAAAATGGAATCTACAGCTTATTAGTTATTGATTTCTCATCATATTATTTTTTAACAATATTCAGCTTCTTGGTCAACTTTTGTAGGACTAGAAATACTAGCCTTCTCATGCAATCAGTTTGCTGGACAGGAACTAGGTGACAATGCAGCAGATTGCAGAAGTGGCATGTACTCGTTTTAAACCAGAATTCCCAATATTTGACAAGGTCAGCATATCACTCCTATTTTGTTATTTTCATGGTTGTTTTATTTTGTTATTGATGTGAATTCATCTGTCATATAAGAAACAATCTTGTAAAAACTAGCTTATCTAGTATGCCTATTGGGTTTTTAGTATTTATATTGTTGTTCTATGATGTAGGTTGAGGTCAACCCTAACAATGTAGCTCCTATTTATAAGTTCTTCAAATCAAGCAAAGGTGGCCTTCTGGGTGACAATATTTTGTGGAATTTCACAATATTTTTTGGAATTTCACTAAGCTTCTGGTGGATAAAGATGGAAATGTGGTTGATCGATATGATCCAACATCTTCTCCACTAATTATTGAATATTGAATATTGATGCAATTTTGTTTTCTTAGTTTTCTCAACTGAAAAGATGTTTATCGTGCTTTTAACATTATAATTTGCAAGCTGCCCATGGTCAGCATATGGTCTTTTTAAAACTCCATTGCATGATAATTTCTGCATGCATGCAGTTAAGCATCCCTTCACTATATATGACAAGGTTTGTCATGTACATTTCTGTCCACTGAACTTGCTTGTAGATATTCTCAATTGTGTAGGTTATCTAAGTGCTTTGAAAATTCAGAGCTCCCTTCATATTGGTTTCCCAATTCATCAAATTTTGATTCCAATTGATCTCAAATCCGACAATAGTATCTTTCCACCTTACCATTTTTGTGATACAAATCTTCGGCGTACCCATTGAACATGCAGGTGCAATTGCTAGTTATTCCGATTTGCATGTGTCCACGTATCGACGCCCATAGCAGCGATCCATGCCTTGTGAGCTGGACACGATCACTAATCTCCATAAACTCGTCGCCAAAAGTAGGTCCCCGTCGTAGAGCAGTTACAAGTATTTCCTCCACGTGTTGGAATTTTTACTTGGAAAAAGTCGTGATGCCTTTTTATCATCCGCTTTATGAATGTATATTTAACATAAACCCGAGAAAATTCTCGGACGGCCAAAGGAAGTTGCTAGGAAGCTTCGTCCTCGGGCGGCCAAAGGAAGCTGCGAGGAAGCTTCCTTCGTAAAGACTACGAGGAGGTTTGAGAAGGAAACCCGGCTGACAGAAAGTTCAACGAAGCTTCCACCCTTCTTACCCAGAAGAAAGTTCCAGGAAGCTTCAACCTCTTATTAAAAATGAGTTAATAAATGTGAATATCTTATATTTTAATCACGACAATTACGTCGTATAGTTTTGGGTTGTACAAAGTGGTTTGACTCTAAAGCTTCATCTGACGGTAAGCGGATCCTCCTATGGCCCTCTCACGATCAAGAAAACTGCGCTTATGCATGTAACATTGGATGGTTTTCAACGATAGGCTATATAGATTTCTCTGTAGAATTTTACGGTCTGTTTTTTCTTATTCTTTATTTCTCAAACTTTGAACGCTGAATTTCCGATATTTACAGCTTGAAGCCATTCATTGATAAAATGCTATTATTTACTACCATTGTATTTACATCTGTCTTAGAAAAAGTTGATAACTACCTTCATCAGATGCGTGGCAGTCATGGAGCTTTGTCACAACTTCAATCTAAGTCAAAAACAATTTTCTCTCTTTCTCATTGCTCGTGAGACGCCTACAGCAGTCAGATTCCCTTCCACTTGACAATGTAGAATTATTAATGTTAATTGAACGTACAATTTGATTGTTCAGAAGTTACATCCATATTGACGTTTATCTAGCTATTATTGGATCTCTCTCACTCTCGGTCGTATGGAAATTTTAAAAGCTTATTCCTTGCATAACAATTTAATTTAAAAGTTTAATAAAATAAAGTTTGGGCAATTTAATTAATAATATATTTTTAAAATAAAAACATAGTTATTTGGCTTCTTTTATAGTGTTTTTTATTTGAACTATTTGTCATTTGACAGAATTTTTTTACTTAAAAAAGTCTTTGGGACCAACCCAAACCTTCTAAATGGTTGTTATGTGCTGATTTGAAGCATAAAGTGTTTCACTTGCTCCTTCCTAATTTACTTCAAAAGTATCTAAAAATCATCAACTATATCTAATTTCTACTTAGATAATAATTCAAAGAGCATTACTAGAACTTTGATTCTACATAATATGCTTACATCAACATTTAAACTAGCATATTCTACATAATTGATTGCTCTCAAAAGTCTTCAAGTTTGTATCTTAAGGGTTTGACCAAGGGAGAACCCTTACATAACAAACAACATAAAGGTGTTCCTAAATATTGCCACTCAATTATTGCAAGTCATATACATTAAGGCAAGTAATTCATAGAGGTTAAAATTGATAAATTTAAATTCATGTACTCAACTTAGATTTATAGATTAGAACTAATTGTTCATTCACACATATAATTCCCATTGTGGTGCACACACAGTTTGTGGTGGTGCAAGAATACTCTTCAATGATGCAGGTTCTCAAAAATCTAACAACACACTATGTAGATCTTCAAAATCACCTGAGTAATATCCAATCTGATTTGGGTCCTCTCCATTTTCCTCTAATCCCTATTTTTGTGCCATGGGTGGAAGTTCATCAGAAGGGCAATCTGATGTCCATGATTTTCCAATCAAGGTACTTTTAGTTTCCACATTACATTAAAAGTTGTTATCATGTTTTGTGGTTGCTTGTGAAAGTCATATCCTTAATGATGTGGATCTCAATATTTACAAGGGAAAAGCTCTAATTATCGTCAATGTTGCTTCTGAATGGTAAATTTTCCCTTAATTTCGTCAATAGGGAAATTTAATCATTTTGAAAATGCTTGTGACTGGAATATAAAACATTGGTGGGGCAGTTTGGGATATGGTTTTATGGGTGACTGTCACACCTCCATTTATCGTTTATGTAATTGTCCCATTTTTAAAGTATGGATGACCGATGGATTTTAATTTTTGTTTTGGTAGTGGACTAACTACCTCTAATTGCAAGGAGATAGAATGAATTGTAAGCAAAGTACAAGGAGTAAGGTGATTCTCCATGAATATACTAACTTCCCCTTGTTTGTACATTTTATTTACTTTTCTGCATTAGCTATAAGCTTTTGACCACTCTTCAATGGGTAATAATGTTCAAAGACCATTATATGTCTTAGAGTCGGATTAGTTTATGCAAGATGTTGTTATGGAATTCTCACTCCATGGAGTCGATTACTTGAGTTTTCTAGGGATGTTTTACTTTCTTAATGTATACATTCTAAATTTGTATGGGGATGGGTAATACTAATGCCATCTTGAAATAGAGAACATGATTACATGATTACATGAATTTTCTAATGTAGTATAATCATTTAAATATAGTTACTGAGAGATATGGATAGGGACCATGGGGACTAGATGCTTATCCTTGGGCAGAATTTCATGGTCACTGTGATGTAGTAAGGGAAGCTAAATTATTTTGCATTTTTAGCATTAGATAAATAGTTACCTATCCTAGAAGGATTTAAACACAACAAAATTCAAATAAAATAGTCAATGAATATTATATTTTTTAAATTGCATTTCTTACATGTCAAAGGTTTGGCTTGGGCAGTCAGTTTGCTCCTCATTGGTCTCGGGTTTGACTCCACTCCCTGGTTTAAGAGGTGGGACTTTTTGCGGGCATGAGATCTCACCCATAGGGGACTAGTCTCGCTCTAGCTCACCTCAAGTGCCCAAGGTAAGGGTTGTTGGGCCATTGGGCTGGGTCGTGGGGATGCCTTTGTAGTATATAAAAAAAAAACTTTTAGAATTGAAAACCTTTGATGCATTTTTTTTTTTACTAGTTGAATCTTCATGAAATAAATGCAAGTTGACAAATATATGGTTTTTATCTTATTGAATATTTAAGTAGCTCATTGTTCAATTTAAAATAAGACATAGATTGAAAATGATGATATTATATTGAGCCTAGGATAATGTGTTCTCTTTCCAATCTTGATTTTTATATTACATAAATAAGAGACAACCCAATTGAGGATTGCTTATATTGTGACATCTAGAGTAGGGTGTCTAAATTTTTTAGATCTATTATTTTTCCTATTGATTTTATTCATATTTTCATGTATCTTGTTGACTTTTGATAAAAAGATGCAAGTTGCTCTACACATTTTTAAAACATTAAGATTATAAAAGATAATGTAATAGTAGAACATAAACAAAGACATGCTCAACCATTAAATTTATGTAAAAAATTATAGAGAATATAGAGCAAAAGGATAATGTATCTAAACTAATTATTTTCAAAGATTCTTGACTTTCAAAACACCAAAGATATTTTCCTAGTAGAGTATTGATATTGTATTCTTTATTTTGTAGAGAATCTTTTGATGGGAAAGTGAAATGTTTTTCACTTTCAAAAAACCTAAGATTTTTTCACTCTCAAAACAAAGGTTTGGAGCATGAAGTCACTTCCATGAATGAAAATAGATTTATTGCCAATGTTCAAACCTTGCAATCACAAGAGTTGAAATTTGATGGCTACAAGAATAATGGTATGATTTAACCATCACACTATGCTATGAAAAATATCATTATTTATTTTTTAATATAAGAATAATTTAAAAAATATATTAATGATAAAAATAAGATGAAAGAAACTCAAACTATGAATGTGTCTATGTATATAAAAATAATAATTTTGAAATAAGATAAAATAACTCACAAATAAATACAATAATCTATATATACTTGTACTATTTAAAAAATAATTAAAATTTCTATATAAAATAATAAAAATGAAAGCAAACTAGTATATATATCTTAAATACATCTATTTGAAAAATCTCAAGATATCAATTTAAAGCTATTTTATTTACTTAAGAATTATTTCATTTAATATTGAAATAATTTTATTTGCTATATATATGAACACATAAATTCTATTGTGTCTACATTGTCTAAAATTCTTTCTTTTATTTTAATATTTTAATTTAATTAATTATTCAATTACTTATAATTTTATATTTAACAAAAATATATATATATATACACACGAGATTCTACAAAATTTGTTTTAAAAGGACAGATCCCATTCATATTGGTTGCTCGTATCCTATCTCCCAGATCAAAGACCTTATACCACAGATCAAGCAATTTTATTATCTTACATCAGATTCCACAAAGAAAAAGATAAGGCCCCACTCATGTTGGGCAATTATTTCTATCGGATGTAACTTTGAATCTACACCTACTTCCCCCTTGTCGTCTAGTATTGGACCCCATAATCCGTTCCATACTCTTCGATTCGTTATAGGTGTCCAGGCAACCAATATTATAAAATATACATTTTTTATATTTTGAAGTAAAAAATGCTCACAAAATTTACTTTCTACTAAATTTTCAAGCTCTAAACATTTACAGCCTGGCATAGTTTTTGCCAGTGAAATACCATTTTTGGGACTTTTGATAGAAAATTGATTCAGCGTACAATATAATATCATACTAGCTCGTGTAGTGATTTTCAAAGAAGGATTTAATTGCCGAAATAAAGTGTAGAATTATGATATTTTATGTAGTGCATTTACTATTTCATTTGTTTTGCATACACTTCTCAAATTTACTCACATTGCTCTTATTGGTTGCTGGAGCCAACTACGTTTGTAAACCTAGGACAGTAAGAATGAAAAATAATTCCCGAGAACGGGAATAAGTCCACGATAAAATATATTTGTCTGTTTTGAAGAAACAAAAGCTCACAAAATTTATTGTCTGCTAAATTTCCAAGCTCTAAACATTGGTAACCCGCCATAGTTTTTGCCTCTGAAATACTATCTAAAAACTGTCGAAAAAAAATCATTTCTACACATATCAAAGGAAGGTTTAGTTTCCTCAAATACCGCACTTTGTAAACGCTACTGTTTTACTTTCAAGTACCATTAAAATATGGTCGTGTGAGGACTGGGTAGTTTTTAATCAATTTTGAGATTGCGTGTCACGTTACACAAGACAAGATTGATTCTAGAAGAAATGCAGCGTAAAGTTTGATATCATGTCAGGTCTTGTACTAACTGTTCTTCCAAGACGGATTTAATTATCTAAATGCGTACAATTACGATATTTTAGCGACTCCGTTTACTATTTTATTTGGATTCGATACAGTGGACTCTGCCAGCGTTAAGCGTCTAATAATGAGCGTCGTTATTCAACGAGCAATCCGTCTTCTTAATTAGTTATTTTAAATCCAATTTATTCACTTTCATCCCCGTCAATCTAGCACCAAAGGTGACATCTGAATTTTTATATCAGATTGTGTTAAGTGCTGCCGTGTCGCTCCGGTTTGTGAAAAATCTTCTATCGAAATTGTTAGATTAGTTTGACTCTGAATTATAAATTCAGGCTCATCTCTAAGTCCCCAATTTCTTGTAGTACAAGCATCAACTCAAGAGAAGCAAAATAGCAATAATATTTGGATGCTTTCCAACCATACCATTACTGCATTTTGTAACTTAGAAATTAGGGAATCTGTCCGATATCGCAGAAATGTCGCAGAGAACTACCTTTCAAGTTGGAGGCATTTACCAGCCGGAGAGACAGAGAGCAGAGATCGAACGTCTGAAGGATACTCTCGGAGTTGCAGGAATTGTTATCAATATAGACTCCAGGACGGTAACATTCGAGCACGATCAAAGCGTTACCGTCTCCCGGATAGGTGTGTGTTCTGAATGACTCTGCGTTTTTTTTTGGTTTAGTTTGGTTGGTGTACCCAAAGCATACTCTTAGGATGGTTTCTCTTCGACCTGGCAGAGTACTGATGGTGTATTCTTCGTTTTGTAGAGAATCCTATCTCCCCCATCCAAGCCCTTTATGTAGTGGGGGCTCCCTAAGCTCCGGGCATGAGCCCTCTTGATTGTAGAGGGTACAATCGAAGATTCCCATAGGCTTCTCAAAGCCAACGTATCTGTGAGCTTCTTTACCGCTGCTAGCCAAGCCATCGAGTGGTTTATCATTTAGCCCACTATAGTCTGTAGAGGATACCACCAAGTATACCGTTCCAAAAGTTAATGTAGGCGTCTCAAACTACATTATTATTGATATCCTGTTTACCACGATCGACTTAAACCTGCCCGTGTGGATTGCGCAAATAGCGTGCAGGTGGTTTAATATTTAGGTGCTTTGATTCCAAAGCAACGACCAAATTATCGTTTATTTAAGCTTTGTGACTGTAAAAAGCATTTTAAGAAGTATCCCCTGCAAAACCAAATGTACCGCAGGTTATTTGTTATTTTGGGGTTTTAATTCTAAAATATAATTAAACTACCATCTGTTAAAGTTCTACGACTGTAAAGAGCAGTAAGGAGATCCCCTGGAAAACCAAATGAGGCTTCGCAAGACCTCCTCGACACTACTACACATAAGGGAAGTTTAAGACATTAATTTAAGACAAAATATTAATTTTGTCTTAAATTATATTTATAATTTCTAATTGTCTAAATGAAGACAATAAAAATAATACTTTTTCGAAAATAATTTTTTATTTCCTTCTCCCTGTTCCTTTTCCCTTGTTCATTTTCCCTCCCATTCTCCCATTCTGACATGCATTTTCCGTTTGTTAGGGCACACAATAGGGTTTTGAGAATTCCATGAGAGGCTTCTTGTGGCCAGGTGCCTAAGCGCAAATTCGTATCTGTAAAAATTAACCTCCAGTCATGGATTTCCTAAGCAGGGAGAAGGGCGATGCTGAGTCTGAAACGGGAGATCATTCCGTCATCTCACCAGAAAAACCAGAATCCGTTATGATTGAGCAAACGACGAGCTCTGCTAAGCGTAACGAGAGCGGACTTCCATGATTTATGTGTCAGAGGAGAAAGTGAATGAAAATTTTACTCATGCTTCTAGTCTGTTGAGCCAAAAATTTCTCGAGAATGGAAGCGCCAAGACAATGTTAGGGCTGGGAGAAAAAAAAAACCTGGGAGCTAAAAATGACCCTGGCAATTGTAATGCCAATGAGGATGTCAGGGGATTGAACCCGTTAAACGATGGAAACACATCGAGGACATTTAGTTTATTTCCTAATCACGCAGGCTTTGGTTCCGTCGAACCAATTTCTGGATCTAAGCAAAAACAATTTGCACGCGCGGCTATTCACCCCTAGTTATTTCGTGGTGCCATGCCTCCAACTTCACCGGCGTATTGGTATGCTTCGAACGCCCTCTTTTGAAATTTTTGTGGATCTTTGTTAACAAGGAAAAAATGCCATATTTTGTCTACATCTGATTCAAGGTTGTGGTGTTTTTATAAGTTCGGTTGCTGCATCGTCATCGACAATTAAACGCCCTACGGCACAACTGACCATTTTCTATGCCAGAATAGTAAACGTTTTGGACGATGTGCCTGCTGACAAGGTACCCATTTCTTACTCTGATTTATCCCTAATATTCTCATTCAATGTTGATGATACTTAAAAGCTATTCGTTTTTCAATTTCAGGCGCAAGCAATCATGCTTCTTGCAGACAACGGGAATCCTGCGAGTAATGTGCTTATGAAACCTGTTCATCAGATCCCATTCAATTCGTTTATGAGCACCCCTATGAACTCCATGACAAGAACATCTTTATCTCTTCCAACTGCTTGTGGTAATAGAGAAGTTTCTATTCCTACCCTGCCTTTGCCAGGCCATCCCAACCTAAACAAACCCACACAGAAGTTACAATCTGGTAAAATATCTCATCCATCCCAAAATAGTGTTTTATGACTTAAATTTATATTTGATTGCTAACATTCTGTTTTTCTGGAGAAGGGTTTTGGATTTTTGTATTTGTGTTAGTTTTCGGATTTCTAGGTTTTTGTTTGTATTGGGAAAGTGGGTCGGATTTGAGGTGTTGAGGCCTTCCTCTCCCTGTGGCACCAGCCCCGAGTTTTCTGTTCTTCTGAATTCATATGCAAGGGTAGAATGAACGGTGCCTTTTTAGACGAATAAAATGTCCCTGAGCAATAGGTTTTCTGCTCGATTTAAAAACATATATAGATAATTTTATTAAAAACAACATAGTTAATTCTATTAACATTTTTTGAATGGCTTTTTTGGTTTAGTCGATTGTTTAATTAACTGCTCAGTTTTGAAGTACCATACTTTTAGTGATCTTTATCATTTTTAAATTTTGGAAGGTTATAATGGTGTTATATAATTACAGATCTTCGGATTGCCAGAAAACACTCTCTCCAACGTTTTCTTGAGAAACACAAGGATAGGTATCTCACGAACTTTTTGTAATTTTGATTTTTACTCAGTCTGCCCTGTTTGATGTTTTTAAATATCAATAGATTTGGATAAATTTTTGCCAATAAAAATAAAATTAAGAATTATCAATTTTGTTTTTTTAATTATATATAGAGAAAATAGCAACTAGAGTTTACATCATAGTATCACTGTATCAGAGCTATATGGGCTCAGTCACAACATTACATACTATAACATTGCTATATATGGCTGTATCACTGTAACATTGTATCACTGTATCACTGATTTGTTGTACCTGTAAATTGCATCACTGTATTCCTGTAGCACTATGTTCCTGTATCATTATATCTCTGTAACATTGTATCATTATACCACTGGATTACTGTACCCCTGTATCACCGCATCACTGAGTTGCTAAATATTACAAAAACTTTGTATCAGGACTGTATACCATCAGATACATCTTTACATGCTATAAAATGTTGTACATGATTACACAAAAATATACAAAATCCATTGTAGTGGCTTCTCCCAACAGTCTTACAAAAAGATCCATTATGATCCATTATAGTATTCTAGGTACAGATCAAGTATCTCTCAATCTTGACCACCACTCTTCCTTGCATCAGACATCTCCCAATCTCAATCCATGCTCCCTCCTATATTGAGTATCTTTGAACCCCAACCCCCACTCCTTATATCAAGTACTTCTAAGTCCCAATCCTTACTCCTTCCAACATTAGGTATCTTCGAATCTCGATCCCCACTCCTTGTCATGTTTCACTCTTCCAAACATTTAAGGTTCTCCCAACAATCATCCCTCTTGGGAACTTAATAGCAAGGTTCCCATGCCTTAATTCCCTATTGTCCCACCACTCCTCCTTCTTGAGCTCACAGACCTTTACTTCCCCTTGCATCCAATTCCCCAAACCCCTAGCTTCAAACCTTTTGAGATCTTAATGACAACAAGCCAAGTGGAAATCGCTTCGAACAACACCCTAATTCCCAATTCCCCAATCCCTCTTACACTTGCATCCTTTAGGCATGCATTTCCCAAAACCCCCACCTTCAAGCAAGCATATCCTCAACCCCCATTATTCAAACATCAAACCCTACTTACCTCCTTGCAAAAGCGAAGACATGATTAATGGCTTTGAATAGATGTAATATGGCAAGGGAAAGATTCTCATCGTCTATCATCACATGTGGACCCCTTAAAGCCATTGTTGTACACAAATGTAGATGGTTGTCGATGTAAAGGACATGGTTTCATGTATGCAATCATGTGAAGATTATGCTAGAAAGCATGGGTGACCTATAGACTAGCAAACAACCGCCAAGACCTCTTGAGGCACATTTGGGCATGAGGTTTCATGTCCCAAGCAAGGACTTCGATCTATATATAATTCTAGCAACTTCATTAGTTCACATCTTTCGCCAACATATCAAACAAACCCCCACTTTGGATAGTTTTAGCACCTATGATAGGCTATTGGATCTGAAAGCGAAAACCCCTAGATTTTGGAGATCAGAGAACAAAACGCCCTTAATTTTTTAGAGATTGGAGAATGCAAACCCTTTGATTTCCTAATGGAAACCTCACACAAAAGTTGCAACTTGTGCTGAAAGTTGTAATTTCTAATTAGAAAATATTAATGAAAATATTTAGTTCTAGTGCTTGTCAATGTTTTTATGGTTTATGGAATCTGCTGTCAAATTTTTTAAAAATTCACACAAATTTTAGTGAAGGCCATCACATTGGTATTAGAGCTGAAACTTTTCACCTGAATTTTAGCTAAGGGTTTTCAGCGGTATTGGCGCTAAAAAAATTCACATAAATTTTAGTTAAGGTCATTATATCATTGTTTGTGAACAGCTATCATGAATGTCAAGGAAGCAATAACACTCAAGGAGTATGTGAATAACCAGGTTAAAACCAAGGGAGCATAAGGAGATATATAAGATTGTGGAGAAAGAAGCATTTAACTGATATTGTTATCAGCCAAATTCCTGTGTTTGAAACAAAAATCAACTCACTATCACCATGCATTGGGCAATTAGAATTCTCATGAGCTAAACCAGAGGTTGGGGAAGAAGTGACATGAGGTGCCAAGAAGGATTCAAACCTCATAGTCTATACCAGCAGTGATAAGAAATGACAACCACTTAAACCATTGAACTACCCACATAAGCAAAAAATGTGTAATTCAGCAATAGACAATTAATAAGAAAACAAATAGAATCAAACCCATTTTGATTTCCAATGTTCCCAATCAGACAACCTTATGAAATGGGTGATCTTAAAAACATGTGCCAGCTGAAATAGTGAACAGATACCAAATGGTGATGCAAACCCCTGTGAATTTTATGGAGTTATTCAAAACGCTGCTACTGCCACTTGCTACTACTGAAATAGTAATATTTTTCAAACCCTAGCACCAAACTGGCTTATGCCACTCATTCAAACAGCAAATATCTCTAACCCATAGCCAATATCTAATTCTGATATGATCAGTACTTTATCAAAACCTCTACTTAACATGCAACAGAAACTACTGAAACATATGCACTTCAATTATAGTATACAAATTGCAGAAATCTTGTATGTTAAGGAAATGCTTACGTAATAATGCTACAATCATAACACCCTAAAATAAGGCAACAGCAGGAACCTTTATCTGATCGCCAAGATTAATCAAATACTGACACAACCACTGCTTACCCAATTTAGCATAGCAATGTATATACTCTGATTTATAAAAGGAACAGTTGTATGAATTAATACCAATATCAACCCCATAGGCTCTGTACGAACTGATCACAGACATCCAATATGCAAATACCATATTTCATGCAATATTCAACCTTAACATATTCTGCTCAGTATGACAGCCAATCTCAATTATAACAATAATCAACAATTTCACCAGAAGTTACCAGAAAATCAGTATGACAATAAATCAGCAACTTCCCTATTAAATATCAGCAAACCAGGAATAAAAATCACCAGCAACTCCACATTAACTGCAGATTCAAATTTTCTAGGTTATTATCAGCAAGTACCAAAATCTGCAATAATATTACAGTGATCTCTAAAATAACCTACAGCTGTAAACACACCACTGGTTAATCACAAACTAGGATTGAAGTTATCAATCAAAATTACCAGTCTTGCCTAAGTCAGCGATGGTTATTATTTAGTATAGAATTCCCTCGTATACTGCGATCTCCTCCTCATTTGGTGTGGCAACTCCTTAAATGTTACTTACCTCTTCACAAGGGCTACAATCAAATAATTTTAAAATGTGGTAGACTAATCTCCCTTCTTATAGGGTGCGGTTGGGAACAAACATGTTGTCCAATCAATAATGTATCAACAAACCATTCAAGAACAACAGATTCACCTCATATATCAACCAAAACCCTCAATCCCTTCACGAACAGCAGCAAGCATAACTGAAAATCTGCAAATCTAACCCTTTTTACTGTAGCATCAATGTGGCGCTACTATAATGATAGTGTAGCAATTGAAAGAGACTTCAAACCCTCAATTAGTCCTTTCACAATTCAACACAACTGTGACCTTGGAATGGAATCACCTGTAATGGCTAAAAGAATTTTTTTCCCTCAAATCTAAATATGGAACTCATGAGTGTTTTCATCCTTTAGATCTCCTACACCAAGGATTTTTGTCCTTGAATGCTTCAAAACTCCAAAATATAATGAACAATAGAAATTATTTTGAATAGATAGATGATGCCTTGATGTGAGCCTTTACAGGCACTTTGCTTTGGGCCCTCTATTTTATTTTATTTTTGTTTATTTTTCTCTTTCCCTCCAAATAGTTTAAAATACTTTTAAATTACATTCAAAGGCCCCTTTTTGAATTATATTTTGATAAAGTGTTAAAAGCATTTTTAAATATTACAATAAGACCCATAATAATATTTAAGTTGCCCATTTGAAAATAAAGTGATTGGACTCAACTTGAAATATTACTGATTATTTTAATTCTGAAAATGGGAGATGACAAAGACCCACCTACCCATTGTCTGAACTAGGAGTATCACTGTAAAGTTAACAGTGTTGCACAAGATAAGCCAAAATTAGAATTCCAAGAACATTGCAAGATCGTGTGAACAAACAGTTTGATAAGTTAAACGATAATGAAAAAAGTACCATACAAAAAAATAAAATCAGCCTCCTACAGAAGAATTCAAAAAGTGGCATACCAATACCCAAATTTTGAACAATTTAACCAGTAATTATAAGGCAAAATATGAATATATTAAAGATTACAACAAAAGAAATTTTAAACATCATATATATGTTAAGGCAATCCAACTGGAGATGACTTCAAACAACAATATTTCATTAGTGTGTTACAAAGAGCCTACTAGTAGTACTAACAATGAACCATCAAGATATACCAAAACATATTAGATGTCGAACAGAAAAACATTTTACAAAAGACAGATGAAGACAACTAAGAATATGAATCTAAATTAGAGGACATTATAAAATTACTAAATAAGAAACCACAAGTATGTAAAGTAGGAATCTGATGTCTGAAATGTAAAACCTTAGGGCCGAAGAGAAAGAATGTGAATGTCAAGTATTGCAGAATTTGTCATGTGAGGACTCATTAAATTCATTCCTCCCTATATCTTAATTGGCACAAATTACAGTTTCTTCCTACGCCATCTTTGCATTATTCCAAATCTTGTTTTAAAGTGTGGAACATTTCTAACAACTTTACCTGTTCATCAAACTCTTATTATTAAAGTCAACTTGATAGCTAATGAAATTTGCACTCTACAAAAAATGAGCCATGCCTTTATTTGGGGAGTTTGAGAGATTTCTTATTGAGTTCAGGGCTACAATTGTTGCAAATCATTTATTGTGATGAATACAATAACTAATCAATTGATCTTATAACACATTGCTATTTTCTTCTAAATCTTGAAGAACGTAGTGTATAAGGAATAGCAGGATATCCTGCCCAATGTGGAATTTTCAAAATTAATCATTGGTTTGATCCAATCTGATATAATCCAGATACTTTGTGTTAATTCTTCCTTTTTACAAATTAAAACATCATTTCACTGCAAACTTGTGTCCTAGTCACCTTGCTCTGCTCAACCTAGAAACTAAATTTCACATATATTTATGGTGTAATGTATGTAAAACCAAATATATGATCTTAAAAAATGACTGAAAAGAAATTTCATAACTTGTTCTGGAGTTTTGAATTTTCCTGACTTTACCCCTCATAAGGTTCCAGATTTCCAATATTGATTACTATAAGTAGGATCTACAGATTTCCAACTAAAATAGTTCGAAGAAGCTCAATATGTAGGATGATATATTCATGGGCTTCCCAAGGTATGATATTACTAAGTCAATGGGTCTGATGTCATCTGAGATAGTTGATTTTGGCCAAAGAACATGGCAGACTTTAAGTGGTACATTCCAGCTGATATCTAATATAGAACCTACATCCAATACAAATACAGTTTCAGTGTGCTGTGCACTTTGGAATGATCTATTCTCTCAGGTTTGCTTAAAATTTACTCTTTTCCTATCATACATTGAATTTGTAACTGTACAAATAAAAGAACTCGCAAGAGTTTGTCCTGTGTATTTGTCTAACTAAAATGGGATGGTGTTTGATCTGGGACTGAATGGCAGGTGTTCCGTGCTATACGAAGCATTGTGAATGGTTTTGTTGCATTTTATATTGCCTTCAACAAGCACCGTTTAAGGTATTTGGTCAATCTCATCAAACTTATCTACAAACTTTTTTCGACAATGATGTTATTTAGGCTTATGTTTGCACTTGTTATGTATTTAAGAAACCATAAATGTATTAGCATGAATCATGAAAGGCATAATGTAAGGGTCACTAGCACATGGACATTGATATGGGAGACAGGTATTGGTATGGGGATGCCATTTTTCAATAAAATGGGTATGAGGGTGCTGCGAGATGCCAGTAATCACAAAGGACTTACCATGTAATGCAGGGCAGGTGGCAGCTTTTCCATACAATGAACTCTGAAGTTACAGCTTTGTTCCCAGCCTTTCAGGTAGGTTCATGAATGCATGCATATTTAAACTTTTATGTGCAACAGACTTATAAATTAAGGTAGGGGAAGATAGCAAAGATCACAGATTAGCTGGTAGGATAGCTATTGTAAGCTATGATGTGAGAAAATTCTAGTGCTTTCACCAATTAATCCTTAATCTTTGTTAACATAATTTCAATATTACTAATGTTATATGTTGTTTTTGATAGGGCTGTGGGACCTATGATTCTGAACTCCACTCCAAGGGTAAATGAGGCAAATGATCAATGTAATGTTAAATGCATTTTCAATTTTGTTGTCAGGTAAAAATGTATTGAAATTTGGCAATCATCATGATATCATGCAAGTGCTTTATATTCTTGGAGCTTTGGCACAAGAATTGTTATTTATGCAAGTACAAAAGGTTTTCTATTAATGCTAGTTTCAATGGAATGATTTATACCCATTTCTTCTCTAACCTTATCAACTTCATTTTTCTACTTTTAAAGCCCTATAGAAAAAAAATTATATGAAGGAAGTTATTTTTAGATTACATGTTTTTGATGTTAACTTGAAAAAGTTGAAAATATTTCTTGTTTGAGATGTTTTCCTGCTTGAATGCTTTTTATGTTATTTGAACTTCTCTTTTTCATTTTACAGATGTATATACTATGCTTGTAAGCATAATTATATTCTGATCTCATTGCTTGGCCTCAAGGCTTTTGACAACTCAGTGGAGAATATTGCTTCTGGGGCATGGCAAGCTTTCGGCAGTGCCTGGAAAGGAGGCAGCAAATGGGTTGAAAAGTGAGTCAACCATCGAGAAATTTTATTTTTATGTTCTAACCTGATTCAAAATTTACCCTGGATGCTTTTTTTTTTTTCAATTTTGAAGTTCGTAAGGTCTTGGAGTTCTTTTGTCTTCTCTATTTTATGTCTAATTAAGTATACTTGTGAGGTAAAGGAAATTCTGTGATGTTTTTGTCTTTTGATAGAAAACAGTTATTGCCAGATTCAAATCTTGGATTCGTTAGATTGCTTCTGGAGCTGATGAGTTTGAAGAAAAGAGGACTGTAGTACCTAGTCCATCTAAGGAAGCTGTGGCTGCAGCTAAAGCTACTGCCGTTGCAGCAGCTGAAGTAGCTGAAGCTAGCAGAGAAATGCTTAAATCAAAACTCAAAGGTCAGTCATTGATGCTTTTGTGGTTTTCAAAACTCATGTGAGCATTGTTTCCTATAAAAATCATTTTTTAGACTACGTGGACATTAGAAGAGAATAACAATATGTATTCTATAATTATATTATGCTTCAATTTACACTTTTTTAGTATTCTCTGCCAGATAGCAAACATTTGGAAGGGCTGATACATTCTTTGGAAGAACAAACAAAAGAAATGAAGTCCATGAAGATTGCTCTTCAAGAGATAGAAAACCATAGGCATTGAGTACATATTGCTGGTAGCTGGACAGACAGTCAAAGTGCAAGTGAGACAAATAGGGGTATGTGTAATGAGTCCAGTGCAGCATTTCACTAAGAGGAAGTTCCCATTCTGAAGCAAAATTGTCCAGTTCAGACAATTGAGTCAACTCTTTGTAAAGCTACCTTGCCATGCTTGAAAGAGTTATGCCGGTAGTTGGGTATATTCCACTTGCTTTTAGGAAAATATTAACATTTTCTCTTTCGTAGAAATGAATCGTTTTCTCACACCATGTTATGATGTACATGTTGCTCATGATTGTATGAACAATTTTATAAACTATAAATAAAAAAGTACTTATTGGCATTAACTTTATGAATTCGAATTAAGATGTGTTATTTTCTTTGTTTTTTTATGAACATTAAGCTTTGCGTATTCAACAACTGTTCATTGCTCCCAACTTCAAAATCATTGATAATTTCTGTTATAATTTTCCATCGCATTTGGAACAATAAAAATAAAAACTCCAACAAATAGGAGGATGGCGAGAATTTGAAAACATTGAATGTTGAAAGCCACACTGAAAAAAATTTAAAATAAATTATTTATTTTTTTAATGCATTTTTACATATTGTCTGTAGAGAGACAATTTTTACATATTGTCTTTAGAGAGACATTTTTTACATATTGTCTCTACAGAGACAATATGTCTTTAATCCCAACTATTGTCTTTAAAGAGACAAAAGTGAAATTGTCTCTTAAGAGACAAAAGTGAAATTGTCTCTAAAGAGACAAAAATACTTCTATTTCATATTGTCTTTATAGAGACAATTTTTAAGACAATACTTTAAGACGCTCGCTTAAAGACAATACTTGAGACAATACGCAACTTTTTTTTTGTCTCAAGTTAAGACAATTTACTTAAAAATTGTCTTAAACTGCCCCTCTATGTAGTAGTGTGATAACCGCAAGACTTTTTATGGCCCTGTGATGATTACGAGTTTGTTGATGACCCCTGCCTCTGAGCGAAAGTGGTTTGTTTATCGTGGACCTCTCTGCTCTCGGAGAGTGGATTGTTTATCACGACCAAACCTGCCTCTCTGAGAGAAATTTTATTCATTGTTTGGGTTTCAAATTGACTTTCAGTTTAAGCTTTCAAAAATTTAGAAAATACATGGGAGGCATGAATGAGGTGACAGAAAATTTGGTAGAACCGTCTTCTTGGAAGCAAGCAGTTGCGTGATTAATTTCCTAATAATTTGTTTTGTTGTGTTGGTTATTTCTGCCACAGAAAATGCTCTGAGAGGGCTACGATTGAATCCCTCTCTGCGCGGGATTGTATAAATCTGACGTAACAGCCTGCTCCCTGGGCTATGGTAAGCCATTGTTGCTATTCGTCTGAGAGTTCGACATTGATTTTTTCTTGATGTATAATCTTTTCGCGGTTAAGGTTATCTTCAACTAACTGGTGTGTATTCATGTTTCTGTATTGCTTATCTTGCAGGAAGAAATCTCTGATATAGCATGGGATACAGTTGAAGCGTTTTTACTAGTTGATATCACATAAATAAAATGAGACTGCATCCTCTGCTGCTGCCTGTTAGCTACTATAATCTTTCCTTTTCTTATTGTAAAGTTACACATTAGATATTGTGAAACGCTGGTGTCCGAGATATGGATAACTATTTGAATCGATCATCAAAGTGAGTTTTTGGAAATTAAAAAGTCGGTTCATTATGGGCTTTTCTGTCAATTATTTACGCCGAAGGCGTATCCTACTATGAACTGCACCAAACTACGTTTTAAAATCGATGGCTGAAGCCATCCCGGAGACGACTCTCCAAATGTTGACCGTTCATCGCTTTAAAACACGTCAGTCACCGCTTTTCAGGCTTTCACTGCTTTTTCACGCCTTCACCTTCACGCCGTCGAGTTTAGAGAAGTTTTCCCGGCTGTTTTCTCCACTTGCGTCCCTTGGTGAGGTTTTCACGCCTTCCTTTGTCTATCGACAGTCTCCACTTGCGTCCGTTGCAGAGAGTACATTCCACTTGTGGTTGTCGGTGGGAAAGGACATGCCACTTGCGTCTCATCACCGTTTCTCACGCCGTCTACTTTCTCGCCGCTATTAATGCACCTTCATCGGCGCGCCAAGTTTACAAATCTACGGTAAGAGAAGGCCTGGAGACGATTGAAAGTCTGCCCGTCGTTGATTCCGTCCACCGCTTTTTACTGTTTCTCACGCGTCTGCTTTTCACGGTATTTCCTTGTTTACGTGGACTCATTTTCGCTATTTTTTGTTGCCAGACACAGCTGTAGGCTGTCTTCTGCAGGTTGCAATAAATGTATTCCACACTACGTTGACTGGGCATTCATCTATTTGCAGTCTGAAGATTAATCAGTTGGTTCAATGGTACACTGCACTTGTAAATTTCTTAATACCAATCGGTCTACAAGAGTAAGACTAACCATAGAATCACAGTTTGCAATGTCGCGCCGCGGAGGAAGGCAAGGGTTTGTACCATGGAGATTTGCTTGTCCATATTAGGCGCCTCGTCCATCTGGGTTTGCCCAAAACGTAAGGGGCTGGAGAGGTGGTCAACTCTAGTGTATGGCTACTTCGGAAGAAGAGATGGGCTTCCAGAGGTTCTGTCCTTGTGTCGGCGATAGGCATTTCTGCTGTATCTTTTTCACTAGCTCTCATTGCTCTTGCTCAGCAAGTAATGTCTTCCCAAAAGCCTCGAGGATGTCAGAGGAGAAATGGTCTCCACCTCTCAAAGAGAATAAAGGCAATAAAATCTCTGTAAAATATATGCACCGATCATGTTGCAAGAATCTCCATTCACACATAAAAGCAGTAAAACCAATACATGGATATACTTTAGGTGCATATATATGGATATTTTCGCTGCTGCTGAACTTTAATGAATAGCCGGTACTATTTGCAGGAACTGGAAATAATATCCATTGAGAATTTGTGCTCAAAGTCATTACATTGAAGCTAGATTAGTTCTCTTGATATTTCGCTATGTTGCTCATTAATAAAATCTCAATTACCAATAGAAAGCCCTTCAATGCAAGCAAGCTAGGTGTGGTAACAATTATGATCTTCCCTTCCTGTTGGTAACAATTGTCACCAACTACATTTGACATCCCTCGAACTTGTATTGCCTCCTGAATAGTCAAAGTGAAAATAAGAAATATTTTAAACCTCAATACAACTGGAGGAGCTGGTTCCCATGCTATGATTAATAAAGCCATAATAGAAAGCACTGACTTCACATTTTGAGGGAGAATCTGTATAACCTGCTACAGAGACCAAAGTCAATAAGGTGAGTGTCGGTTTGCAGTGTCCCTTCCTAATTCTCTCAAGTGACCTGTATAACGAGACTCTCCATAGAGATGTGCCCCTCCAGCTATAGCACATCTACCTGGAACGGCCTATCCCACGCCCTTGTTGGTGACGCTGAAGGCAAAGACAGTGAAGCAAAACAAGAGCAGAATGAGAATAAACATGACAGAAAATGCATCGAAGGATTGCTGAATGGGAGCTTTAGAACACAGTATGGACAACCATCGGAGGATAGAGTAAGGGTTTTTTTTGGCCATATGTTATCATTTCAACTGCCATCTAGGCATGTATGCAAAATGTGGAAGAATAGACAAGGCACGTGAACTGTTCTCCAGAATGCCACGTCCAACTATCCCCCAAACGTCTGCCATTTTTATTCATTTTAAAAAAAAAAAATTCTCCACAAAAGTCAATAAAGAAAATAAAAATAGGTGAAAATCTCAATTTTAGGCTAAATACATATAAATAGATTAAAAATAGTTTTCATTTTTTAAATAAATACATATATAATTCATTAAATGGATAGAAGTGTGTTTTCACCTTTGATTCCTCCATTACATGTAAATCGTATACCTCACTAAAATCTAAATATATATAATATATAAATTCCTTAAATATATAACTATAAATACTATACATATTAATATATATTCTATTATTTATATAATATAATTTTGATAAATAATCTATAAATGATATAATATGATTAAGGAAAAATGTATATAAGTGACAGTATTTACATCAAATGTTTGGTTGTGAGAAGGCGCAGTTGTGTTTCAATAATGGGAGGTTAAAAATTATTACTTGTATTTTGCATATTTTAGGAATTGTTAATCTCGATGGTTGAGAGTGTCTCATGAAAGATGATTATTACAATCATATTGACACACAAACCAATGGTGATTAAATGCACTTTGTAGTTATAAATTATTAAGATAACATCAATTGTCTTGCATCATTAAAAAATCCTATTAATTGTAAATCATAAATACCTTAGATATAATAATTCAATCAAAAATAATCATATAAATTTATTTATTAACAAATATTCATATAAATCTTAAGATTAAAGTTTGAAATTTAATGATAAATAAATAAGGAAGATACTTTATGTTCTATAGATTTTAAGTTTCAATAGTCATTGAATTTTGAATAAATTTTATTTAATCTTTATGAATCCATTCTAGCTATCAATGCTTACCAAAAAATATTATAGCTATATAAGTGTTTTATATAATGCAAATTTATTTTTAAATTATAATTATAATTGTAATAGAAATTATACAATATAAATGATATTATGCATGATTAATGTATTTAAAATAATAATCATTAAATTATATTTAATATAATTATATTAAATATTATATAATATTAGATATAATATTAAATTAAGTATTTGCTAGAGGACTATGGTAGTGATGGGAGTTGTGTTTGGTTGTTTCTGCAAATGCAAGAAATTTCAAATCAATTTTATGAGTTGATACATGATATGGCCTTTGCTCTGGATATGCTTCCTTTGAGACTGTTGGATCTCTCACATGAGGCCAGGGAGCAAATTGAGTTGCTTCGCGATTAGGCCAAGAGAGCCAAATTGTTTGTTGACAAGATCCAATTACACAATGGATTTGACCAAATTAAGTACCAACAAACCATGTAAATACAAGGCAATGACAGCCATGGATGTGGTTTATGCGCTCAAGAGGCAAGGCAGGACTCTTTACGACTTTGGCAATTAAATGACGTTGAGATCCATAGCATCCATCCTTAATACTATATGAATCTAGGGTCTACAAATTTAAAAGAAAGTATTTAGAAAACCATGTAAACCTAGGGTTTGAAAGAATTAAAATAAAAAACACAAAAAATATGATTTGAATCAAGAACTTACCAATTAGCGGTGAGCTAATTCCTATCCTGTAAGGGTTTTTCTTCTCATTCAAAGATCACCAAGTGTTTACACAAATTTCCCAGCATTTTTTGTGATGGTAAAACCAAGTGAATTCTCCCTCTAAATCTTCCATTCTATAATACGCTGGTTATTTCTAATCTTACCAGTGCAGAAGCGAGGGAAATTTAGAACGAATTATTTCGTATTGATTTCACCAACTAAAGCTAGCCAACCCATTTGAATCATTTTCCTGAAGTGTATGCTAGGCATCAATGTACAGGCGAGAGAAAGAGGAGAATGGTCCAGACGAGGCAAATGCACAGATACAATCAAATTGATCATCTCCAAGGGCTCTCAAAACCATTGATTGAAATTTTTAGTTTGGTCTTTTTCAAATTGGAGAGAGAAGGAAAGATAGGTAAGGATAGAAAAAAAGACTAAGCGAGAGAGATAGAGAAAGGGAAAAGACGAAAAGAGAGGAAAAGAGAGAAAGATATATAGAGGAAGAGAGAAAGATATATAGAGGAAGAGAGAAGGGGAGACAAATATAGAGAGAAATAGGGGAGAGGGATGAAGAGATAATGAGAGTTAATGAGAAACATAGAGATAAAGAGGGAGATGGAGATATAAAGAAATCTCTCTCTTTCTCTTCCCATCTATATATATATATATCCCCATCTATACCTCTTCTAACTCATATATATCCCTTTCTCCACCTCTCTCTCTATATAACTCTCTATATCTTTCTATCCCTTCATTTCTCCCTCTCTCCCTATCACTCTATCGTTCCATATCATCATCTCTGTAGATCTCTCTCTTATTAAATTCATCTCTCCCTCCTCTCCTAATCTATCTATCTCTCTCTTGCTCACTTGAATGGGGTTTTGGAAGATCATTTGTGGGAGCAACGCAACAAAGCAAAGAGGTGCTAAAAAAAGTTTGGAAATCGGAGGGGGTCGAGATTCCTATGTACAAGGCTCGAATACCCAGGTGCGTGTTGAAGTCAAAAAAGACAGAAAGCCTCCACTATTATTTTGGATGGGCTTATGTAACCTTTACATAACCTCTTGTTTTCAACACCATTTTCTTGTTACAAGATCAAATATGGCATTACATCATACTAAGAGAAGTATAGCTCGGAGCCATTTCCATATGGGATTGTTGTACTTCCCCTGTTTGGTGCTAGCAAGTTAGCTTAGTGTTGAAAAATATGATAACAACAGATTGAATATAAAAAGAAAGACAAATAACCTTAGATTGCTATTTAGATTCGAGTTCAGATAAGATAGAAAAAGAATCACACCTTTGTAGGCTTCAATCACCTTCAGACCAATACTGGTCTACAACAATCTAAATAGCCCTTTATGTGATAATATGATGTATATTCTCCTTTAGAATCTTGTTTTTCCCCCTTTTCCAATCCTCATGGGGTTCCCCATGCGAAGAGCTCTCAATCACCTTTAGACCAAGTGGCAGACCATCACATTCTTCTTGCATCTGCACATCATAAAATGCATCATCAACTGCTATCATCACATCACTGTGCTATTGGCATGAAACAGTGTCCTTTTGTAAGAGATAGAGTCACACACATCTAGGCTGAAGGAAACTATTAAATATGTTCCTCATTGAGACCACCAAAAAACTGTGATGAATGATTTCTCATAGCAGTTGTGTAACTACTGGAAATGACTTTATGCAACAACTGAGTAACTATGGCAGAGGGCTTTTTTGCAACAATTGTGAATGGCTTTCAACAGTAGTCACAACAATTTTGTAACAACTGGGAATAACTTGTTTAGCAACTTGGAGTGATTTTCTGTAGCATTGTATGGTTGCTAAAGAATGGCTTTCTGCAACAATAGTGACTGCCATGAACTTCACTCTTACCCACGTTTATGAAGTCTACCAATGCTTTGTGCTCTTAATTCACCAGTTTTTGGGTGATGCAAGATTGTTGTTTTGCCCAAAGATGCACTTGCATCGGGATAACTTTGAGAATCATTAATTTGATGATTTAGTTTTCTATGCTTTTAAGTTTTTAACTGTAAAGTATAGACGTAGTACTTATTTGAAGTTCAATTTTGTTGAGCATATCTATATAATGCCATTGGTTTTCAATATTTATTGGCCATTTTTGGGATTGGACCATAAATAATTGTTTTTCCTTGGTTAATTTTGTCCTTGTCGAGAAAGCTTATTGTTCCCAAAATGTGTTTTTCAGATCCCCTTCTGATTATTCCTGATAATTATGGTTGAATATTTAAGAATAGCATAAAACTCAACAATATAAGTACAGGATCCGATTAGAAATTATACAACCAATATCAGATCAGATTTAGATAAAATATAAATATATTAAGGGAAGATTAGTCCAAAATCTATGAGTTATTAGGTAATCCAGATCAGATGCAAACTTAGGCCATGTCAAGAAATGTGACATATGTACCTTTTTCCTTTGATAGTTTAAATTCACTCCAAAATTGGAATATACACCTGCCATTTCCAATAAATAATGTAATGTCTTTGTCACCATGTTCTTTTTCTACATTTTGATAGCAAGCACAGTTACTTTTTTTGTCATACTTTTCTACTTCTATTTCCATAGCTATTATGGTATATTGTTTTTACTTCACATATCCTTGCGATTGAATGTTATGCTGTTACAATTCTGTGAGTTTGAAATCATATATCCCAACTTGCCCATTAATATCTTGTAGAGTGGTTCTACAATGTCAGCGAGACCAATAGTACTTATGTCATCTCCAATGGTTGTATCAGAGTTAGGAACACAAAATATAGTAGTGGCACAAACCCTTATGAAATATTCCTCCATACCTCCTCAACCATAACCAAACCATTGAATAATTTGAATCCATCTTGATTGTTCATGTCAAAGCCAAGAAAAGTGTTAAACAAATATCCAAACCATTTGAGATTTTTGCTTATAACCTTTGATACTCAACCGATATGTTCACTATTACATGCAAATTAAAAAAAGTTGCATTTCAAAATAATAATACAACAAGAGCTCAAGGTTTGCAATGACCACTTGTCGCATATAGCAATTAATTATCAAATTATATTTTCCAAATTTACTAAGGTTGATCCATTTCAAACAATATAACTATTCCAACCAAAAATTCGGCGTACCCAATTGCACACAAAAAGTGCAATAGCTAGTTTTAAGATAGAGACAATTTTGTTATAAGAAAGAAAAGAGTTCGTATAATATTGTATGCTTCGTTTATAAGTTGAAAATGGATTGCACTTGTTTTCAAAGTCGAGAGAATATTCTCAGACAGGAATTTAAGCTGGTGATGTAGAAAGACAACGATATCACAAATAGTACATACACTGTCATTTGTGTTGTGCATGTTATGTGAGGGATATTGGCTCCGTCTTTAGAAGCTGGTATACTAAATATAATTTTATATTGTTGTATAATAAAATAATTAATTGAAGTATTTTGCGCGTTATTTATGTGGAGCATTTCATTTATGGTCATTTGGTGCTTGTGATTTATTAATCATCTTAGAATTATATAATGTTTTAGTATTTAATTTTTATTGAAAAAAAAATTAAGAATAATGTAAATTATTATTTATTTAATTTGTTTAAATTTGTTCTATCAATTTATTTATTAAAGACATATTTAATTAATATGATATTTATTAATTGGAGTACTTTATTTGTTAAGAATTAATTTAATTAATATAAAACTATCTATTATAAATTTTAATTAATATTTATTGTCAAATGATTAATAGATATATAACTATATTATATATCAATATATTTTAAAGTTTTTGTTTTATTGGATAAAAAATGATAAAGGTAAAAGCAAAGATTTTAGAAGGGTCTTGTAATCTTTAATAAGATCAATAGATAAAACAATATCATAGACAATAGTTGAGGTCTTTTACTTAATATAGGTTCAACAAAGACAAAGAAAAACTTAACAAAAGTCAAATCAAAAGACAATTAGAAAACAACAAAGTCTAATCAATCAAACATTTCATATTTACCTAACAAAATTATTTTAAAATAATTTTATCTTAAAAAATTAAAAACAAGACATCACAAACTATTAAACAAAAATATTTTTATATTTAAACATTACAAAACATTTCCTCTGGTTTTAAAGGTACCTCGGTTATGAAGTTGGTCTCGTACTCTGGGAATTCTCTGGAAATTCATTCTGATAAACCTATGGTTGGTAAAGAGTCGGCCCCTAGTGCTCCTGCATCTGGAAGATTTGTGAATGCCCCAAAAAATTCCCCTAATCAGAGCAAAATTAATTCTACCCTGAATAACCTCAGGCCTGAGGACATAATGGGTGTGGCGGAAAAAAATACTGATGGTTTTTTCACTGTTCTTAAGTGGGCCCAGAAGGAAATTTGTGATTTGAATGGTCGTAATAGAGATCTCAGCAACAGAGTCATGGAATTGGAGCAGAAGGTTAGCTGGAGTTGTAATGAGAATGAAGGACAGGACACCCCCTTACCGGGGAAAAGACAACAATTGCAGGAGGAAAGATTGACTAGGCTGGAGAGCAATATGTCAAAGATTGGCCAAAATATTAGGGCCACTGTGGCGAATAATCATAAAATTGCTAGGCACAACACCATTATCATCAATGCTATGGTGGAAAAGATGGAAAAAAATCAAAAGGGTTCATTGGTCGTGGACTTGGATGCAGACAAAGGTAGTAGCAAAGCTGTTGTAGAAGGGATTTCAACTCACACCTAGGCTAATACGAAGAGGAAAGCCCTTGCTTCTCCACACATGGTTCAAATCCTCAAGCAGGGGTTACAGGATATGAGTGAAGTTGAAAAGGAAGCCGAGGAGTTGATGAACACCTTGGAGTAGTGCTGTTGTGGTTGTTTCTGGTTTTTTGGCAGTCCTTTTTTGGACCCTGTTGTCTCTTTTTGCTATTGTTTCCTTTTTGGGACAGCTGTCTGTTTGTTCAAAATTTTTATGCTCTATCTTTGTTTGTTTTAACTTTGTGGTTTCAGGTCCCTGTAAAACTTGTTTTTTCCTTTTCAAAAACATTACAAAACATTTCAATTCTTTTCCAAACTGTATTAAATTTTATAATATTAAGAAACACTTTAATTTTTTGAACTATAAACATTGGAAAAATATTGAAAATGTTTTATTTTTGTAAATATACCACTTGATTAATTTAATTTTATACAATTTTCTTAATAAAAATTATTTACTGTAACGTAGCCTAATCATCAAAGAAAAATATCATTATTTAAAATGTAATCATCCAATCAAAAGATCATTATTAAAAAAAACACCAACATAACATAAATTTTATAAAACCTCATTAATATTAAAACTTGTGAATACTGTAATGTCCTACCTTACCAGCACTAATTACATCGAAAACATTCCCTATGTGAAGTGGAGCGAGCTAAGTTAGCACATCTACAATTGTGAAGGCATCTCTATTGATGCAAGATGATTATTGGTATTATATCATCCATCCATCGCCCTCATCATTTTTTATCACCGTTGTTATTTGTGCATGTCTAACTATTTTTTCCTACCATTTTTTGCTATCAAAATTTTCTCCTTGGTATCATCAACAACATGACACAATGTGTTCCATAATATTTTTCCTACAAACTCTTCCTATTTCTTTCGCTTGCATCGTTGACAACACAACTCAATATTCACTATCAAAATATTCATTCAAGGCATATTTCTATGCTTTAGATGGAATATTTTACTTCAAGAGAAACCCTAATTAACCCTAATGAAGGAAATGAAAGCATAAGCTGAGGGAAAAATATCATTGAGGGAATATTACGATTTTTAATTAATTTTCTGATACACATGAATTTTTAAATATTATAATTCTAATATTGTTAGTTAAAGAAGAATCAAAAAGTTTATTTGTTTAGTGGGAAAGGTATCTTCACCTTATCAAAGTAACCCCTAATTCTACATTCCTTTTGAAAAGACATCATTCTCATCAATCTTTAAAGATGGCGACATAAATAAATATTACTATTATTAACTTTAAAAAAGTAGTTTTATTCTTTATTTAAGTACTTATTAACTTAATAAGTTTATTATTTATTATTATTTTTATTAATATTTGGATTTTGCTATATTTTGAATTTGAATTTAGTTTATTTATTTTAATTTTTAATTTAGATTTAAATTTCAAAATTATTTTAATTAATTATATTTTTTATGAAACTATTTTTTTATTTTTATCTTTTGGCGAATTGCTACCTAGGTGGGTAGCTCACTTCTTTTATTAGTTAACTTAAAATATTAGTAGAACTTATTATAATTAATTAGATTAATAATTATTTATCTTATCAAAATTATAAATTTTGTAGAATAATTATATTTTAATTTATATAATGATTGAGATTGTAATTTATGGACAATACTTGTATTTTTAATTTTTAATATTAATTTATATAATAAAACTATTAATTTTTATATATATTTTATCTTTTCCTTTAGTTTATTCTATTTAATTTTTTAATTTAAATTTATTTTTGAAATTTATTTTAATTATTTATATCTTTCTCATGAAATTACAAATATTAATTAAAATTTGTTAGAAATAATTTAATTTATAATTATTTTTCTTAATAAAATTTCAATTATCCTATTATGAATTTTTATTTTTATATATATAATAAATAAAACTCAAACTTAAAATATAAATCATAAGTTATAGAATGATAGAGCAAGAGAGTGAGAGGGAGAGAGAGAGATAAACTAACTTTTAATTACATGTTTCATGCCAACTATCCCTATGTCTATTTATCTACCTCTCCCTCTTTCAATCAATCTCCATCTCTCCATTTTTCTATCGCTCTTCCTCTTTCCTCTTTCTCCCTCTCCCTATCATTTCCTCTTTCTATATCTCTCTACATATCCTGCCCTCTCTCTCTCTCTCTCACACACACACTCCTTATTTCTCTCCCTCTCTATAACATGTCTCTATCACCACCTTTTTTCTCTAACTCTTTCTCCACTCTATATTTATATTCCATTGTTTCCCTCTCCATCTCTATCTATATGTCATTATCTTGATATCCTTCTTATTCACTCCATCTCTCCCTCCATCTCTCCTTCCATCTCTATAAAAATCCCTCTCTCGACCACTATCACTGTATCACTTCCTATATCTTTACCTTTCTCTCTCCATCTTCCCCTCTCTCATTATCTCCCTCCCTATCTCTATTTCTCCCTCTCTGTCTTCCTCTCTCCTCTCATCTCTATCTCTCTATATATTTATCTCTCTCATACACAAAACCTATCTATCTTTCCCAAGTTATATCTATCCCTTTATATTTCCTTCTTTATATCCCTATCTCTACATTTTTCTATTTGTATATCTCCCTCTCTTGCTATCATGGCCTCCTTGAGTCTATTTCTATTACAAAACTAGTCAAATTCAAGATGCATTAGATATATCATAATATTTATTTCCTAAAATATTTTTATTTTTTGATGCAAGGGAATTTAGGCTCATAAATAATCCCCCATCACCCAAAAATATTTTAGGTTTATAAATTTATTTTTGTTGTTCCTTTTCTAGTTTTCTGGTGGTTTTCTTTAGGAGGAATGTTTAGATTCACAATTGGCCAAATTTCAGTTGTGCTTCTATTAAAGGATTTAATAGGTATATATGGTTCAATTTTGGTGAAAATTAGAGAAACAAAATCTAAGTTATGGGTTATCGAAGGTTTTGCCTCTACTAGGAACAAACAGAGGTGCATGGTTTCTTGGTTTGCATGCAATAGGCTCTTGATTGAAATTTAAGATTTGATGAGTACCCAATCATTGTATAAGCTCCAATTTTATCATTTTTCTAAGTTTCAATGAGGTGACTATTGATCGCATAACTCTTAAAAGAGTAGAAACCACTCAATAAGGTTCAAAGTGGTAGGTTTCCAATGGGTTTGGAGCCCTCAAAAAATAAATAATATTTCAAAAGTTCCTAAGGAGATTAGAACCTTTGACTTTGTGATGAGTTCATGTTTCCCATCCATACATGAACCCTCTGACATTTGTAAACAATTCTTGAAAAATCTAATGATCTCGATTCCTACAAGGCCTAGAACCTTTGACAAAGATCCTATAAAAGAGTGCTTAGTGCCAATTTTGAAAGTTATCATAAGCTATAATCAAAAGAAAAAAGAAAAATGTGATAAAATAGTTCCTAGGGAAATATGAACCACTAATGTGGAGTGAATAATTTTTGATTCCTACTAAGGTAGAAACATCTAGCAAAGAAGAAAAATGATGTATCTATATTGATGAGGGAATAAAAAGGAATGATTTGAAGAAATGGTTGGGTGATCATTTGGAAAGTGGTTGAACTATTCAAGTGAAATTCCAACTTCCATCACATAGGGAGATATATGAAGGGATAAAGTGATTTTTAATTTTTTTTTTTTGGTGATTAAAGAAAATAATCCATTGCTAACCAAATAGATGATAATTAGAGAAGAGGGTAGAAGTTATGAAATGAACATGAGATTGGGGTCCACCATTAGGGGAGAGGGGTAAGATGACTGTCCAATAGAGAAGAGGGTAGTGGGTAATCATTACAGAAGAAGAAAACATGGTGACCATTGGAGAAGAGGTTGAAGTTGGACATGAGGGAATAATTCCCATAGGAATTATATGTAATGTGATACAAAGATTTTTCATGCAAGCATGTGGAAGATATCTTGAAGAATATTTAGCTAAATAATTAAAACATTTAATCTTGTTGTGATTGTGGATATTGCATGTTGTTGAATGGCACTAATGAAATTTTATTGTTAATTTTTTTTTGTTAATATGGTTGCAAGATTGGGTTGCTTGATAAGGTTATGCTATCATGACTACATCATTTACACTCAACACTTCCCAACTCCCATAATTATTATTTTAAATAAAATTAGATCAAATTTAGTTTTATATTTCTATTGTATTACAATTTATTATTAAATAGGTTCAATAGAAAGAGAATAGTCTATTTTTAAAGTAAAAATATTGAGGAGATAGATTAGTTTAATTATATTTTAGTGACATCATACATCTTGATCCCCTTTACTATTAATCCTAAGATATTTATTCATGATCTCTAGATTTATCAATTATTACCTTAGATCAAATTTATAATTACAAACTTGACCTAAGTCAATTTTGTATTCACAGATGTGAACCCCTAAACTATTAAATTCAAATTTCATCAAACGGGCCCATGCTTTGCTCTTTCACTAGTTTTTGTAAGTAAAACTAAAACACATTTTGTTAATTTATAGATTTGGTTGTTATATTTGAGAGCATTCATTTCAAAGTTTTGCACAAATCTATTGAGCACATCTAGAGCTTGATTTGATGAAATGAGTAAATTTTCTTATTATCAAAGCATTACTTCAACACATGTCATGCTAGGGAAATTGCATGTTTCCTATTATCTTTGATCTTTCACTTAGTGTTGCAAAGCCAACCTATCCATGGGTTTGACTAAGGAGACCATAAGCCTCATAAATCATCATATGCCCTAAAGGAGTTTCTAAACATTTGTAGTGTTCGCACACATTTGGACATTAAAAGTTAGGATGATTGAATTTGAACATTATTAAATTTACTAGGTTAGATATATAGGTTTCAAGGAGATTACATTTGCACACACATCAATGATCTTGAATAAAAAATAATTAGTTTACAAATTTTAATATCTTTATTAAGTCAACTATAAAATTACAAAATGTGTAAATCAACTCTAATATTTCATAGCATTGAAAAATCTATATTTTAACTCTATCATAACATTTTGAACTAAATACAACATTTAAATTTATTTAATTTCCGTTTCAATTATTTTTAATTCCAATTACCAATCTCAATTCTAATAATTATTAATTATCTACATTTAGTGAAAGTGAATACTTTATTTTCTTTCAAAAGTAGAGTTGTTCAAATACATTTACCATCACTAAGTACAAAGAACTGAAATTAGAGAAAAATAATCCATTTTTAAAAACATAATTCTCCCTTATCTTGAATTGAAAAGATTATGCTTCTTTTATAGCAATCTTAATTTACAAGTTTATATGAAGTTTTAAGAGAAAACCACTCCAACCGTAACAATTTGCACGGCTCCACGTATCGACGCCCATAGGAGCTATCCATGCATTGTGACTTGGACATGAGCCCTAAATTCTACATGGACGGCGCCAACACTCGGTCACCATCGTAGAGCAGTTCGAAGTATTTCCTCCACGTGTAGTAAGCCGGAACTCTTTTCAAAGTTGATGACTAGATAAACGCGTGCACCAATGCCACGAGAGAATTCAAACACGGGCAAAGGAAGTTGCGAGGAAGCTTCGTTCATCGGACAGCCAAAGGGAGTTACGACGAAGCTTCGTCATCGGACAGGCAAAGGAAGTTGCGACGAAGCTTCGTCGTCGGATAGCCAAAGGAAATTGCGAGGAAGTTTCCATAAATCCTATAGGAAGAAGGAAGCTTCGTCCTCGGACATCAAACGAAATTGCGAGGAAGCTTCCTTAAATATTATAAATTCCACAAGGAAAATCCGACTAAAAGAAAGTTCCAGGAAGCTTCCACCCTTCCTACCCCAAAAGAAAGTTCCAGGAAGCTTCAGGCTTCTTAGTAAATTTGAATATCTTATATTATAATGAATACAATCATGTGGTACAGGTCTGGGTTGACTCTAAAGCTGTAAGTGGATTCTCTCTCTTCTGTCATTGCTCGTCAAGCGCGTACAGTGAGTCAGATTCCCATCCACTCTTGACAATGTAGAATTCATAATGTTATTTTAATGTAGCATTTCGTTGTTCAGAAGTTACATCCATATTGATGTTTATCTATCTGCTATCGGATGTCTCTCTCTCGGTCATATGAAAATTTCAAAAGCTTATTCCTTGGATAACTACTTACATAAGACTCTTCCAAGCTACAATAAATCATAGAGCGTTAGATTTAATGTAGAGGAATAGATCATTCTTTTTCGTTTTAGTACTTAGTTTGTCTTGATGCAGCCTTGTCTGTAATATTTTTTCCTCAGCACAGAAGTTGTAGTTGTTATAGCTGTAGAATTATTAGAAACCTAAATAATGATGAAGACAGACTAGTTTCAACATTGCCGTCATTTATAAGCGTGACTCACAAGAAGAACAGATCCGTGGGCTGGAACGAACTATGCCAGGAATCCGAAATATTCGTATCCAATCACGAACCCACAATTTATCTGTTGATCATAAAGGCGGGCAATGCTATTCACACCTTATCTTTTTGCTCGTCTTGCAGCAACAACAATAAAAAAGCCATTCTAAGCATTATATAGATACATCTCAAATATTTTATTTATGCAAACTTAAAATATAATATTACTGTACATAAACTCTTTATTAATTGTATTTTTCATAATAATTAGATTTGAGCTCTTGTATGTCTTATGTTTAAGAGGTGATGATAATATGTGAAAGAAAGATTCGTTTTTGAGTTTCTTGTTCCACCATAAGATTACAAGATTTGAATACAACTCAGACTTCATTGAGAAGCTGCAATACAATACTTGAAAACATTATTATATATAATTTCTAAGTGGCATATCTCACCAAATATTAATATGAAAGTGAATACGGTTAAAAAAAAAAACAGACAAAATTTTAATAGTAATGGTGATATGCCTCTTAAAATATGTGGAATGTAACATTAATGGCAAATATGGTAGTGTTTTGTAATGTGTAGCTAGACTCTAATCCCACATTATTTAGTGTGGGAAAACAATTTAATTTTAAAGTTTTATATAATGTTTGAGCAATTTAAGTGGCAATAAATTATATTTTTGAGAAAATGTGGCAATTTAGTTCCCTTTATAGGTTGTCCTATTTTCTAGAAATAGAGCCCCCAATTTGAACTATTCCCCATTTAGAAAAAAATTGCCACTAAAAGAATTCCTTGGGCCAACCGAACCCTTCTACATTGTTCTTGTGTGCTTACTTGAAGCATGAAATTATTCCCTTGCACCTTTTTATTTCACTTTAAAAGTACCTAGAAATCGATGACTACCTCTCATTCCTGTTTGCATAATAATTTTAAGATTATTATTGGAGAATCATTAGAGAATCATTACTACATAATATGCTTACATCAACATCTCAACTAGCATGCTCTACATGGCTTCTTTCTTTTCTTAATATTTTTCTAAATTCATCTAGTTAAGATCCTAAGGGTTTGACAAAGAAGAACCCACAACATAATAAACACCCCAAAGGTGTTCCTAAATTTTATTAATCAAACTATTGAATTTCTAATGCATTAAGTTAGTAAATTCATAAAAGGGTAAAAGTCCAATCATATGTCACAATTTTGGCCAACAAAGTGCTTCTAGCATAATGTTCGATAAAAATTTGGATGGAAAGTTTTTGACCCAAAACAAGATAACACATGTGTGGATGGTACATTTTTTGGATGGAAGGTTTCACCTAAAACATTTCTTTCCAATTACATTTTTTCCCAAAATTTACTAAGATAAATTTTAAAAAGTGAAAATTTCCATTTTACTAAAAAAACTCAATGGAAAACATTTCACCCTCAACTATGACTAGTACTAGCATCCATCAAGATAGCTAGCAAAAAATCTAGCCCTCTCAACTTGGTAGGTATTATTGATCAAACTTTCACACTTTCATTTCAAATTAAGCCATTTACTTAATACCTTACAATTTAAATGGTATGCCTAATTTAATTATAAATTAGGAGATGGGTGATCCACAATAGTGGTTTACAAATTCTGACCAAATTGGACAACTGAAATAATTTTTTTTTTTCTAACTAAATTTTCCCTTTCGGGCTGTAGCGGCTAAGCGGTGAGAATTTAGAAGATAGTGCAAACTAGAGTTTCATAAAAATTTTGTCTGTAGATTCTAAATATATTTTTCAAATTTTTTGGAATCATATTGCACCTCTTTTTCCATCTCCTCAAAACTACTTTTTTTCAAAAACAACATTTTTAAGGAGTGACGCTCACTATATAACAACATAACTTTTTTTTTCCATGAAGGATAAAATTATAATTCTTTTTGAATTTAGATTTGTAACTCTGATATCTAGTGCTTCCACCTTGGTAGATAGTGTTTTTATTGAATATTTTTCTTAATCAAGTTTCAAAGTCAAACCAATTACAATTCGGACATAGGTGGATTGTATAATGCATAACTTTTTTTTGTATGTATCAAAATTTTATTTTATTTTTTGTTGGATCAAGGACTTCAATATCTACTAATCATTTTATTTTTTATAATCTTCTATTTTTTTCACATGTAGAACAAAGAGTTTTCATTTTTGGTGAAACCACCATTCCAAGAAATAAAAATAAATATAATAATTAAATTAAATTTATTTAAAATTATAATTTTCTAGAAGCTTATAATAAGGAATACTATCCGTAAATAAAAATATTGTCATAAATAAATCAAATGGTTTTATCAACATTTTGATAGGTGTAAAAGGAGACTCGTTATAGGTATGGTTTAGAACTAGTGGGGTTCTATCCAAAGGGGTTTGATTTAAGGTAGTTTGATGAAACCCTCTTCAATTGAATTCTTTAAATGGAACTTTTAAGGCTTAAATCATTATATTTTCTACAAATATGTGATTTCAACAAAAAAACAAAATTTCCGAAATTGTAAACCAGCTTAGGATCACCCAAATAGGGTTTACAAATGTAATATTATTTGTATAATTTATAATTTATATTATATTATTTATATTATTAAATTTATTATATTATTTATATTAAAATTTATAATATTATTTATATAAAAAATATAAAATTATTTATAGTATTTATACTAGTTCTCACACATTCCTTATTAATGATATTTTTCATTTTGGAAGTCTTTAGACATCACACTCTTAGAACATTTCATGGAACCTCAAAACACCTAAACAAAACTCCTTGTTGGATATACTCTTTGATCCAACTAGATCACTACCACTTCAACACACATATCACCTCCCCATTTATTACTACATAAATTGATTCCTCCTGAAAAATTACTCATTGGTCCTTTCAATGAAATTTCACATTATATTGTTTCAAAATCTCTTTGAATCATTACCGTTTATACCATGGGCCAAAAATCTACCATTTGTACTTAATCCTAACCCTAATCTCATCATCCTTTTAACTATATTATCATGTGGCTACTTGGAGAAAATAAAATTACACCCAAAATTAGACTAAGATAAGCATATAAATTCCTAAGGTCTATGAAAGTCTAAAAAGCTTTAATCTTTTACTTTTGGTTTCTCTTGAAGATGTGAGAAAATAGTCAAACTTATGTAATATAAAACCTAACTTTACACTACATTTATGTGGTAACACATCAACTAAATCTCAGACATGAAAATATCTCTTATATATACCACATCAAATATTCCAATTTTTTTAGTTCATGAATCTATTGATTTATAAATTTGGTATTAGTAGTTAATTTCTTCCACATTTCTAGTGTAGGCCTTCTAACTTTTAAATTTTAGATCATTGAAATTAATTTAAGTTTACTTTCATAAAAAAAAATAGTGTGGAATATGTTGGAATGGTAATATTCACTTTTATTATGGTGAATGTTATTTATATTTTGTGTTTACTTCTTAATGGTTCCATCTATTATCCCCACCATTAGTAACCTATCATTTGGGAGGATTGTGTTATTCTAATTCTACCTACTACCATGTTGAATATATATATTTTAATTAATCCACATTACACCCCAATGCATCATGTTTTAATGGTTCGTTATACAAATGAGGTATCATGAGTTACTAATTGACCCTTGAAATTAATTTTCCTCATCCCATCACACACATTTCCCCCTCCTCTCCACTCTCATTCCATTCTATTTCTCAATATATTATTTCAAATTTTATTTACAACACCCTTAATGTCTTTCTATGTATCTAGTGAAATTATTTCTCCCTCAACCATCAATTTTTGGGTAGGAATTATAGGATACTCTTGCATTCTTAGGATGTTCCACCTAAAAGGAGAGAGAAAAACCCCACTCAAAAATTGATGGTTCATTTTGGTGAACCTGCATATTGAGCACTTTACATTTCTGATTTCCATCGCATCTTGCATCCTAGGCTTCATTTGCATCAACATTCAATTAGGTTTTGTTTTTGCATCCTAAGGTTTAAAACACTTGCATTAGTGAAAGAATCATCTAGATTTCGTTTTTGCATAATATATCATTGAAAACACTGAAAATTTTCATCTACATTCTTAGTTTGCATCTGAAAAGCATTAGAATCACTTTAATTTTTTTGAAAAACTCAAAAAAATCTCATAGTTGGACTGATTCGCCACCTTGGGCGAATCAGTCCACTTACACATTTTAGACAACATTTTTTTGGCATTTCCTGCATTTCTGTTCTTTGTTGTTATTTCTCTGTTTCAGTTTACAGAGTTCTTGTTATTTTCATTTTGCACTCCTAGATTCCATTGCATTTGCATTCACCCTATCTTTTGTGGTACTTGTATAAGTGTTTGGTGCCCCATTGATAATACTTAAGTGAGATGAAGTTCTAGACTCATGGCTTCCCGCGATAGTACTTTCATTGTGGACCTTGGGATCTCAAGAGCTCCTACTCCTAGTATGGACAATACCACTTCTATGCCTTCACCTTTCCATCCAATGAATGTTGACACACAAAACAATTCCATTCCTCAAGAAAAAGTCATTAGTATTCATGAGGATTTTGCACATTTACAACAAGACTTATCCCTTGAAAACATTTCCACCACTACCATACCTGCGATAGAGAACCTTCATTGCTTGATTGAAAGTGATGATGGCTTACAAATCATGAAAAGAATAGCTAAAATATACAATAAAAATGCTCCTTCCACATCCTAGTCAGCTAACATTGTTGTAAGCTAAGGTGGACCTCACAATCCTCCAACAATAGCATCCATTCCAACTTATACCACTCCTTAGGTTATAACAACTATGCAACATGTTAGTCATGTGGCTCCTTCTTTTGTTCTTCCAACGAGGATTCCTAGTTCTTTTGTGGCATCGAGTATTCCTTCTTCCACCTTCACCCCTCTTAGTGTCCCTTTCACTTCCCCTCACATTACATACACTCCATCACCATTCTCCCTTCCACCTCATACCACTTACACCAATCCCATCATTACACAACTATTTAACACTGTTTCATCCATGTAACAAATATCCACCATTAGCCAAAGTCAAAATTATCCACCCACATACCGTGTTCATAGTAGTCCATCATCCTTAGAGATATTACACACAAAAATGTCACAAGGGATTGAAATGCCTAGGTTTGATAAGTAAAATGGTAAAGGAGATTCTATTAATCATGTTAATGCTTATACCACCTTGTGCAGTGATTTTTTCCTTGATGATAAGTTGTTAGCCAAAAATTTTCCTAGGACCTTGAAGGACACTACATTGGAGTGGTTTTCCAACTTACCCAATCATTCCATCTGATCATTCAATGAACTTGTGGATTCCTTCATAAGTCATTTCCAAGTTCATATGACTCCTAAAAAGATAATGGTTGATTTAATGTGATGTAGACAAAATGCCGATGAAAAAGTAACTGACTTCATTTCACGTTATCAGTCATTGTATACTCAAATTGATGTCAAAATTCATGATTCATATCTATAGAAGATGTTTATTGAAAACTTACACACAAACCTTCAGGATAAGTTAACTATGATGAAATTCCCTTTGTTCATGCACTTATGCGCAACCCTATGTGACTATCACAACTTGATTTCTAGTTGTGATTCAAAGTCCACTTCTAACTGAGCTAAAAAGACCAAAAAAATAACCCAAACACAACGCAAAACTTTCACAAACCAAATTGAGGATTTTTACAATTCAATCTACCTCCTCAACCTCAAACCCAACCTATTCAAAGTCAAGTGGCAGCTGTTAAAGTAGTGATGCCCGTTACCTATATGGGGACCCGAAGAGACAATTTACACCCTTACCTGATACCCTCTGTAATACAGTGAACCAATTACTATTGCAACAAATGATCACTTTTCCTACCATTAAACCACTTGATACCACCAAGCCCGTACCACCCACCTTTAAAACAAAAACTTATTGTCATTTTCATCGCCAAAATGGACTTGACACCAAACAATGTAAGTGTCTCAAACACTTAGTTCAAGACCTCATTGATTCAGGTCATTTGTCCATTGCAAGTGTCAATGATCAAGGCAATAAGTTTGTTGCACCCCCTAACCGGAATTTACAAATATTTACCAATCCCATGCCTAAACACAATATTTCATTTGTCAAGGCTAGTGAACCTTCAAACCCTCAAGTTATGAACATTTATAAAAATAATGAACAACATTATATAACTCCAAATGTTACCCAAGTTAATCCTATGGATGAACTTGTGGGTGCAATAGATGTTATCCCTTGTAAGGTTCCAACCAAAAAAATCTCTTGATATCACTTTTTCTTCTCAAGATATACTTAAAAATATTCTTGATGGTCCTCTTTATATAGCGGACCAAATCTATGATAAGCCCACCAATGAGATATTAATCGATCCCACCTATGGTGAGAATGTGATCATAGAAGATTTTTTAGTATTACATGAGTTGTATCAAGATGACTATAATAAACCAACTATACGATTGCCACATCAAGCTCGGCGTGTCTCTATGATTGGATAGATTATCCTCCCATTGCAAGTAGGACCTAAAACTTTGGATGTAACATTTTCTATCATTCCACAATCAGATCAATTTCGTCTACAGCTGGGTCATCCTTGGCTACACTCTATGAAAGTGGTCATATTAGTTGTTCACAAATGTTTGAAGTTTCCACATGGAAATGAAATATTTACCATAAACCATAGTGGGTTTAACCCATTATCTTCTAAATGTAATTTTTCCTTAGAAGCTTTTTGGCCTGAACCTATGGAAACCATCACCCCTCGTAAGGATTTCTTTTCATAGCCTATCAAAGTTCAAAGCCAAATAAATATCCAAGTTGTCTCTTCACTTGATGTCCCCATCCACTTCAA
>VDFB02141015.1:0-14649 GCA_007258455.2 Sequoia sempervirens | reverse complement strand
ATATATATATGAGATATATTTTTTGCTAGGCTTTTCTCCCTTGTGTAGGAGGGTTTTCCCAAGGTATCTATTGTGCTCATTGTTTATGTGTTGCATTTTCTGCTTGTTTACATTTCTGATCCTAAAACTAACAATTATCATTTCATGGTATCATAGCTTCAGCTCTTTTTTGGCGAATTTTTTGTCTAAACAAAAAACATTGGTTTTTGTTGAGCAAAATATCATTTTTTTCTGCAAAATTCGAGGGTTTCCTACTAAAAAAATCGTTGATTTTTTCAAGCAAAGATTTGAGAGTTTGTGGTACCGGAAAAATTGTGAAAGAATTATGTGAAATTCGCGCCAATTTTTTACTTGATTTCATGGATTTTTTTAGCAGATTCGCGTGGGTATTTGGACCTGAAAATCACGACTATCTGAAGCTTGATCACGGGTTGATTTTGAAGACAAACATGGCTTTTTTTGGCTTGAATTTGCGGCTTCTTTTCTTTAGAAAAATATAGCGATTTTTTTGTGCCTATTCGTGTGAGGGTTTGTCTCATTATTCTACACGCGTCGTGGGTTTCTTCTGAAGTGTTTCTAGACAGTTTCAGCAACCATTATTTTGGTGTGAACTGCAAAAATTGAAAACGTTTATTCCTACTCACGATTTCCCAATATTTTTGTGGGTTTTATTCCTTTAAACCTCACATCTAGCAATTTTTTGTGACTTGCGCAGATTTCTAAAATTTGTGTCTGAAGACTAAGAAAATCATGGGTTTTAAAAGTGAGATTTTTTCAAAGATTTATGAAAAAAAAAAAATTGCTAGTCTAAAGAATTTTTTGTTTTTTAGCATTTTTTGTTTGAAAAAAAAACTCGTGAAATGTAGTGTAGAGTTTTTTGAAGATTTTATTCTAAAAAAAATATGCCATCTTTGTCGCCTAGGGTTTCTGGGTGAAGTTTGATTTTTTCTTTATTTTTGGACAAAAACATGGGTTTTTGAGCCTCTGTTTGACGATTTTTTTTAAATCGTGGGAGTTGTGCCAGTTGATCACCCTGGGATCCATGGTAGTTGATCACAAACTTTTACCTCATTTTTTGTGCCTTCGAAAAACAGGAGGGATGGCATCTATGCATTCTGAGCAGGGGTCTACTCTTATGCATTGATGGCCAAAAGACCAGCATATCATGTCAAATCATCTTCGTGGTACATTGATTTTGGTGCCTCGTGACATTTCATAAATAGGAGAGACTGGTTCACAGAGTATATGGCTTGCTCTGATTCTTTCATCTTTGGTGGTGGCGAAGAGCATATAGTTGTCGGCGAGGGTTCGTCAATTTATGCGATACTATCCAAAGTTGGACATCTTCTTTACCTCACACAAGCGTCGAATTATTAATAAGGAGCCCACAAAAACTGTGGCAGTTGGGCTCGAGGATCATGGTTTGTATCGACTAGTTGATCCTAGAGATTCTCAGGAGCATGCGATGGCTACAAAGAGTTCATCAATCAACACTCTTTGGCATCAATGGTATGGGCATCTCAAACTTGCCTACCTCTCTCAATTGGCTCGAGAGTATTTGGTAGAAGGCTTACATGAGATTCAACGACAGACACATGGTGTTTGGGAGCTTGCCAAGCAAGGAAGTAGCATTGTACTCCATTTTAAGATGGAAAGTCTTGGAGAGCATCCAAGGTTCTACAACTAGTTCAAGCAGATGTTCGTGGACTAATGAATATTGCATGGGTCACTAGTGCCAGGTATGTCCTCTTGTTTGTTGATGATTTCAGTAGGAAAATGTGTGTATTTCCTCAAGGCAAAGTCAGATGTGTTTAATGGATTTTAGAAGTTTAAGGCATTAGTTGAAAAAGAGTCTGGATGTCAAATCATAACTCTTAAGTCAAATGATGGGGATGAGTTTTGTTCAAACCAATTCACCGACTTTTGTGCCAAACACAGTATTAAGCATCAACTTACCACCCTATGCCATGTTCCCAAGAAGTTTTGGCCTGAGGCAATGTATGCTACAATATACCCTTCTTAACTGGTCTCCCACATAGGTCGTCAAGAAGATGACCCCAAAGGAAGCATGGTCTAGGAGGAAACCAAGAATTAGTCATCTCAGGGTTTTTGGTTTGATTGTGTATGTTTGGATTCTAGATGCAAAGAGGACCGAGATGGATTCCAAGAGCCAAAAGTTGATGCTAGCGGGATATAATGACAATCATAAAGCCTTTCAACCGATTGATGTGGACACTAATCGTTTGACATTCAACAGGGATGTGTTTGATGAGGAAGGTGGGCCCTTCGTTGATTTGGGTGTTATGCTTCCATTAGCTCTACCTAAAGGGAGGGATTCTAATGATTCTAACATTGTGGAATCTCCAAGGCACGATCCTATACCAACAAAATTCCCTTAGGATAACCTAGATCAGCATCCAAATGACTTCATTCCAAGCAGCCCAAGTCATGATGATGATCATCCTAATTTGGAAGAAGATGCATCTCCTCCTCATCCTAAGTGGTGGGTGAAGCTAATTGATGATGTTCACGATGATAAACTTTTGAGGGTAGATCATCTAGAGGCAAGAGCAAGAACACGGTGAACTTTGCTCTTATGGCCAACATTCAGAGTGTTTATGAGCCCAAGATTATTTAAAGGCAAAGGGTAAACTTGAATGGGAAAAGGTTATGGATTTTGAGCATCATAGTCTTTTGAAGAACAATAGTTGGGTTCTGTCAGATCTTCCACCAGGGAAGAAACACGTTCGCTGCAAATGGTTCTACAAGGTGAAATACAAAGGTGATGGAACACTTGATAAATACAAGGTTCGATTGGTGGATAAGGGGTTCTCGCAGAGAGAAGCATTGACTATGAATAAACCTTTGCTCCCATAGCAAATATGAGCACCATCTGACTTGTCCTAGCCATGGCAACACAGTTTGGCTAGAAGGTGCACCAAATGGACATGAAGAGTGTCTTCCTCAATGGAGATTTGGAGGAAGAGATCTACATGACGCGACCTCCTAGTTTCAAGGTTGCAAGCAAAAAGCACAAGGCATGCAAATTGTTGAAGGCTCTTTATGGCCTAAAGCAGGCACCCAAGGCATGGTGCTTGAAGATTGACAAGTACTTGATTGCACAGGGGTTTCAAAGGAGTCCATCAAATGCAAATTTGTATGTCAAGAACACTGGGAGTGATATCATCCTTCTTGTCATCTATGTGGATGATATCATCATTACTAGTAATGGGTTACATTTACTTGAATACATCAAGTCGAATTTGTGTCAAGCATTTGATATGACAGACTTGGGTCTCCTACACTATTGTCTTGGTATAGAAGTTTGGCAAACAAATGGTAGTATCTTCATTTCTCAGTCAAAGTATGCCAAGAGTTTGCTACAGAAATTCAAGATGGCAGATTGCAAAATCTCATCCACTCCCGTGGAGAAAACTTAGGCAAATTAGACTCACCAGTGGTGAATGAGTCTGTGTTCAGCAACTAGTGGGCAGCCTCATCTATCTTACTGCCACTAGACCTAATCTCATTTTTGTTGTGAGCTACATCTCTCGTTTCATAACTACCCCTAAGGCAAAACATTGGATTGCAGCAAAGCGAGTGCTAAGATATGTGAAAGAGACACTTGACTTTGGCATTTTGTACAATAGATGCAAAGATCCTAGGCTAGTTGGTTTGATAGATTCATATTGGGCAGGTTCAATTGATGACAGGAAGTCCACTTCTAGGTATGTTTTCTAACTTGGTATGGGTGCAATCACATGGACAAGCAAGAAGCAGCAAGTTGTAGCTCTTTCCTCAATAGAAAGAGTATCAAGGAACAGATAAAGCAACATGTGAGGTAGTATGGCTTCGAAGGATGTTTGCTAACATGCAGATGTCTCAAGCAAGGCCTTCACCCTCATTCTGTGACAATCAAGGGATGCTAAAACTTGCCAAGAATCTGGTCTTCAACGAGCAAACCAAGCATGTTGAGCTTCATTGTCACTTCATCATACGGATCTTTGATGTTGCAATATGTTCCAACTAAAGATCAAATTGTAGACATTCTCACCAAATCCCTAAATCCAAATAAATTTGCAAAACTAAATCCCTAAGCTCAAATAAATTTGTAAAATTTCACGTTAAACTTGGTGTAGTTAGTAGAATGACCATTAAGGGAGGGTATTAAAGTATTATTGTAATATTTAATGGTCATCTTAGTTGTTAGTTTACTTCAATTAGTTTTAGCAACTTCTCGTTTCTGCTTTTGTTCACGACTGTTTCTTTTAGAAACATCGTTTTGTACTTTATTATAAAAGGAGTATTCCTCTCCTTGTTATATGAGGAATATCGAATATCAATTATCATTTTACACATTTCCAAAAAAATTTGGTCCTATTGATCTGTTTGTAAGTTATTTTTGTTTCATGCTAAGCACTACAAAATTGTAAATGCCCGTCATTTTAGTTTTATGCTAAGCACTACAAATTGTGACTGCCCCCTCAATTGGCAAGAGCTCAAAGTTTTCAAAGGTTTCAAGTAATCAGACAATCACACAGACAATTTGATCTAAAGAACATTAAAATCCTTCATGGTCATTATCAACATCCGAATCTTAATTTATTAATGATTGCTGCTATCTCTGGGCATGCTCTAAAATGTATGTAATTTGTTTTTATTCATGGGCATAGGCACCAAGCTTTAACATAGGTTTGCTCCTTTTATCCAATCAAAACAAAATATTATAAACAGAATTTATGCAACTCAAAGTGGTATTGATACCTCAAATACAAGGCATCTAACTTGTAAGAATACTAAAATTAGCTAGTTGGCTCACAATAGAAGATTGCCGTGAGAGAACTCAATAAAACTAATCAGACAGATACTATGTAATCTCTAAAATCGATTGATCGACCATGATAGTTCTATTGGAGTTTTAAAGTGTCTTGCCACCCGAAAATCACTTTCAGAATAGCATATTCATAAATTTAGCCATAATTTTGAAACAAACAAAACTAGAGTTGCTACTCCACCATACTTGCTGCTATACTATAGTACAAGTGAATATACATAGAACAGCATTTTCTAAACATAAAAGTACTTGAACAAATGAATGTCGAAGTCCATTGCAATGGAGTTGAAATCATACTCCCAGTTGCAACCACAGCACTCTGTGATTCTCACTATGTTTAGACGGTCTTGAAAACATTCCATTGAACCACAAATAGTACCTGTAAATGATGTATTCAACCGATGCAATGGGTAACATAATTTACTTTCGTCTACCACCACCAGCTTCTGCAGTTTTAGGTCTCTTACCTCCTGAAGTTCCAGCTTTTGAAGGTCTCTTTCCACCTTTTCCTTTCTTAGCCATGTTTTTGTTTTTTCCATGCCTACCAATTCCTCTAGACCTTGAATCTTTTTTCATTCGAGGATCAACAAGTACTTTTCCTTTACCTGGCTTAACTTGCACACCCTTCTTTGCAACCACATACTCCTTCTGAGGCTTCTTAGGCATAGCTTTCTTATATAGGCGTTCAATCATTTTATTCTTGGATAAGTTAGAGATGTCAGTTTGATTAGAAATTGCATTTGCCTTGTTTCGAACTGCCTCCAACTTTTTCATTGCAACACGTTTCTTACGGGCTTTTGCTTCTGCAACTTTCTTTACTGGACGAGCATCAATTTCCTTAAATTGTGCTTTCATGGCCTCCATCTCCTCTTTTGTTATGGGTTTCTGAGGCTGAGAATGTTTTTTTTCATCTGCTGCAAACCATTCTGGCAAACCTTTGTCATCAAATGTATATCTATTGTAAGAAGCATCAAGAATATCTTCCCTTTGCTTCTTCCTCAACATTTTCTTCGCATAAGCTAAGATTTCTGCTTTTGAATCAGTGTCATAGTCGGATTCATCTTCTGAAGAAGATTCATCACTTGAGTCCATAGATGCAGCAGGAACTATTTCAAAGTCATCCTCTTTCTCTTCCTGGGGATTTTGGTTAGGAGAAAACTTGGAATCAGACTGAACACCAACATTTCCCTTCTTGGAGATGTTACCATTACTTTTAACTGACAACTTCTGAAAAGATGCAACATCTTTATCATCCTCAGACATGTCAGAATCAACATCATACTTCTCACCAGTGTCTTCAAAACCTGCAAAAACATCCTGACTGAACCACTGACTTGTCAGCTGTTCTTGAGATGGTTGTTCTTTGATTGATAATGGTACCACTAAGGGATTGACCTCGCCATCTTTGTCACTGTAATCTGAATCATCCTCTTCATCAAGACCATTCTGATCATCTGCTACATTGTTCTGTAGCAAAAAAGGGATTGCATGTTAATCAAAAAAGGAAAACAGTGAGGAACCTTCCTCTTTAAGACTATTTAATTGTCTATGACTCACTCAATAAAGATAATGAACTACCTTCCATAGCTCACTATTAGCGCCAGTTATAGCCAACTTTGCACGTTTACGCTGCTTTGTACTACCTTCTTTTGCAGTGACATACCGCTCATAAGCTTGATCCAGAATAGTTTCAAGTTGTTCATCATATCTATCGGAAAGAAATAAAGAAAGAAATTATCTTAATGAACACAAATGAACAAAAAGTAGGTCAATGAGAAATTCTTCATTTAACCATATAATCTTATGTTTCAAAAATAACAAACAGTAAGATCAAGTAAAATAATACATTTGTAAAATGCTTCCTTGAGCAGATGCCCACAATTACCCACTACAGCTTACGTATACTATTAAGTCCCTGTGTGAGTCTGTTCATGTCTCGTAAATAATGTAATGGATTTCTAACTCCATATTTGACCAACTGGTTTTCCATTAAGCATGCCCTAGGAAACTAGGTGATGTGCCTTTATGTATATTTTGTTTATGTTGCTTTATTCCAATATAATCATTTAAACTAGCAAATAAAAATGTGTGAGAATCCACTCATTAACATCAAGCAGATTACCGTTTCCTCTCTTCATCAGAATCAATGTCACTTGCTTCGCTGTCACTGTGTACTCCTTGATTTGTTTCAATGGCCTCATCTTCACTCATAAAACCATTTTCATCATCAGACTGTGCAGGAGAATCCACAGCCTGTAGGTCCCTCTTTGCCTGACAAGATAGGAAAAATTATTCAGTTAAAATTTCTTCAGACGAACTTGTTCAAAAGAAATTTCAATGCAATAAAATCCATACGCCTGATAGGGAGATCAGTCAATACTGGAAAGAGTTTAAATTTTTATAATCGAACCATTTGCTATAATATGACCTTCAAGTTAATATATTATGTAAAGGCTCAGCAGCAGGGTAGTCTTCTACTCCAAAGCCCATAACTGGGTCCGGTATATACCAATAAAGATATAGAACATACCCTCAAGGTTTGACAAACCAGAAAGCTATTAAATAAAACCGAAAAACATCAAGGGAAAAGCTAGCCTCATAAAAACATGATGGCAAGCACCCAGCCTGTGGTTCATCTTATTTTGGTTAAAGGGAGTCCTCTTTCACTCTAGAGCATGATACACATTTTCGGTTTCAGTATTTTTCAAGATGCAGCATACAGGGAGAATTCTATCAAAGAGAAGTGCCCACATAAGATAGATATTGGTTGTGTACAATGTTTATCCTGCAACATGTGAATATGGCTTGCATTTGTGTTTTCAAGAAGATATGTAAGAACAAGAGAGTGAAGTAAAGGATTGTGTCTTTGGTAAGTTAGCTGCTGCGAGAAAAGAGATCAACAACACTATTTAAAAAATTAAAGACAGCTTATCACATGATTGATATAAAGAACAAGGAAAAATAAGAAATTTTGGGTCAGTTAGCACTAGCCAAAAGGTAATATTCAGGAGGCCAACAGAGAGCCTAGAAACAAGAAGATGAAATTTTGAGTTTATGTCGTGCTTATGACATGGTTGAACAGGATGTTTTTAGATTCAGACTTTTGCTGACAGGGAAAGCTATCTAGGCAGCACTGGAAGAAGAGAGACAACGGCTTGTTTAGAACAGAGAGAAGAAAGAACCTGTTGTGGAAAAGTCCAATCCCGCCTAAAAGTCCCATAATGTATCAACACTCAGATCATGCTTCAGATAATCATGCTATATTAAACCTCCATACTAAAGACATTTCTATGCCTATATCATCTATGCCAGCATTTTGGGAATGCCACCAGCAGTGCAAACAGTCATGTAGATTCACACTATTGATTCTGCACATTCATTGAATGCAGATATTTTTGGTATGCATGTTTTTTTAAATATTTTTACATAAATTCTTGAAGGCCCAATGGCACATCAATTTAGCCTGTCTTTCGCACCATGGCTTAAGGAATTAGAAAAGGAGCCAAAACCACCTCTTTCATGATACACACGTTGGGGGTATAGCTAAGGATTGTTGAAGATATATTAGTGACCTCTATGACCTTGATCACAATGATAATGGAGGTATGACATTGTGATTAAAAGGTCAATCTAAAAGCAAAATCAATGCATTGATAATGGAGGATAACAAAACAGCAGACAGAGTTTCATGAAGTTTGCAGGTCAGATTTATTGCTTAAGGGTCTAGAGTTTCAGTTCATTTGTCAGATTCAGATGAGCCAAGATTTATGTAAATTTACTGCCCCTGATAGGAGCACAAAACCCGTGAATTATCAATAGACTGATCTATTAGGTAAGGAGATTAATTGTTGCAAAGTTTCAATGACTGCATTACAACTTAATCAATATATTTATAAGGCAAAAGCCGGTTACCATATAATTGTGGGTTAGCTTATAGCTTTAATCACTAACTTTAGATCCATTCTGTATACCAAAGATGCATATACTTCATTCATATTGTATTAAAAAAGCTCTGTGATAGAGAGCTTATTGATCATCTGACAAGTTGCTATTGGTTCACAAAGAGAGACTCGTGCTGTAGCTTGTGAAGCAGGTTCATCTGAATCTTGCTTGTCACAGGATGAGAAACTGAAGACAGAAGGGTTAAAAGAGCAAACAAAGGTTTGCTGCTCTGATCAAGAGTGAACATTTTGCCACACAGTATAAAATGACCGATCTACACCTGAAGGTGTGGGTTCTCTGCAGAATGAGTCAGATAGTAAGGCCACAGTTTGTGGAAACTCCTACAATAGTGATATTGGTGCAAATTTCATAGACATTTCAATGTCAAGCATTACATCAAAGTGGTTTGGTGAAGGTGAATGTATGTCAAAGCTGTATTTTTCACTAACAACTAATTTTTCTCCTAGTGTCTTATGTTAGTAACTCTTTTGCTGCTGCTCATGGAACTTGATATGGTGAGTCATTCAAAAGGACAAGTAAGAGATGACAGTTTCAAGAGGAAAACATGCACAGAGGATTAATGTGAAACTGTAAGTACTCAGATCATTGCAAGATAGAGGACTAACCATGGGATTCATGCCTAATCTGTCCAATATCAATACACTCTCTGATGTTGATAGGATGGGCCAGCATGCTAGTATTGGAAATTGTTGAGTATTTTGTCATTGATGTCATGGTGCTTGAGCTGGTTGCTTGCTAGGTCAAGCTACTTGCCTGTATGGTTGAGCTGGTTGCTTGCTTGTTTCAGCAACCTGCCTGCTTACTTGAGCTACTTGCTAGTCTATTTGAGCTGCTGGCTTGAGTGTTTCAGCTGCTTGTTTGTCTCCTTGTCAGCCTATTGTTTATTTTATGCCAAGTGGAGCTTCATGGTGTCAGGTTGAAAAGTCTATTCACCCTTGCCTAGTCAGCTTTTAAATTCAGTGAAAATAGCAATATTATGAGTGTATCGCCTCCATCAAAGTGTAACGGCTTAATGAAAGTTCAAGCAACATTTTTTTTAAGGAGGCGGCTCTTCTATTTTTATGATGGCGGCTTGTAGTTTATGTAGACATGATCTTTTATGTCTGCTGCATAGTCATTGAAAACAGTTTAATTTTATTATTGCTTCAGGATTCCTTTTTATTTCTGACAGAAATTATTATGGGGCAGCTGGCAGTTTATTCCTTGGTCAACTTGAATGATGTTATTTTCTGGTAATGTCTCTCCTTTTGTGTGTCGACTTCTTTCTGGGCGTCTCAATTTGAAACACTTTGCCATGCTGGCGACAGCTTCATGGTTGAGGGCAGCTAAACAGTGGGTGTATGTGTTGCAAATGAAATCGTGATTTGTGTATGAACAAAAATATCTTCATCACTACTCATTCAGCTTCAAATATAACAGCTCTACATATATCAATTTTATTTTTTTCAAAAAGGATGATGGACGGCTTATAATTGAATTCATTAAAAAAAATGTATTCATTCATAAATGTATGGGTTTCGATATCATGTGTGCATGAACAGGGTGTGAACAGCACGACTTTTATTGTGAAATGTGAGGTGTTGTTGGAAGATGCTATCAATTTTAAAAAGGATAAATATTAAAAAATTATTAAGTTTCCTGGCATTGATTAAAATCAGGTCACAGACCATGCGATAATGAATATATTTATGTGTTGTCTTGGGCTGTGTAGTATGAAGTCACGGTATTAAGGAGACTTTTTTAATAATTTTATTAAATCCATCTCTTCCATTAAAAAGGTGTGAGCAGTATGCAATTAAAAAAGAGGGGAACAACCACCTTAAATGCGAAGGTTTTCTCTTGAATGAAGTATGTGTAGTGCACGGGTGCACAAAATCCTTCTGCGATAATGTCAACTGCTTCTGGTCCTATGTGTCATCAGGTTGATTCTTAGCATGGACGTGATTTCTTGAATGTTGGGTCCTCCATTTAATTAGTGGCGAGTATTTCTTTCTGGCTGTAATGTGAGTCTATTGTGAAACGGTTGAGGGAAGACGTCCTAATGACTTATCGTGGGACTTTCAGAAACACCAGAATTATTATGTGAAAAGCCATTGAGTTTTGATATAGAGCTGAGCTGAATATAGTGATATTTTTTATTTGAAGATCATTCATTTTGCTGGAAAAATATATCGATTAGTATTCTGTGTATGGGGTTGAGGATTAGCTTTGATGTTTTTGAGCATCTTCTTATGGTGTGATAAGCTTTGGGATGGCATCGTGATTTATTTTTTGTGATTCAAGTCATATCAGCAGCATTCCTTCTATGGTGTGTTGAAGATTTCTGAGTATGTAATGTGTAGCACTTGGAGTTTGAAATTGCATGGACTTTCACCAGTTTTCAGATGGTGTGGAGTTGGACTTCCATATGGTGTTAATTCTGGCGGAGACAGTATGAATTTCCTTGATCAAGTTTGCATTGTGTTATAGAAATATGGTGATATGACCAAAGGCGTTGTCATGTCCCCGAATTGGAGGTATGGTGATTTAATTAAATTATTTAATTAAGTTGTCCAAATTATGGATAATTTATGAGGGATAGCTTAATTGATGATTTAAGCCATAGCCTCTTTTATACTTTTCAACCTCATCACCAAGAGACTTCTAGAAGATTCTTGATTTATTCCTTAAGTGACTATTATTTTATTATTTTATTATTAAGTCACTTAAGTCACTTTTTATTATTAAATTAATTAAATAATAAGTCATCCCTTTTGATATTTTATTTTATGGGAATAACTTAATAAATAATTAATTTAATAACACCTCTTGATTTAATTAAATCATCAATTAAGCTATCCTCATGAAATATCAATAATTTGGACAACTTAATTAAATAATTTAATTAAATCACCATACCTCCAATTCGGGGACATGACAGTCCTCCCTTCCCAAGATTGCTTGTCCTCAAGCAATTCACAACTGTCAATCCATCTCAACTGTCACAACATTTGATGCCCGAATTGGAGAATCAACTATGCTTGTCCACTAGCCACCTGGATCCCAAGTGAAGATCTGTGTAGTGTCCTTTTCACCACCAAGTAGTTCCTGCAGCACTAGCACAACTTGCTGAATCCACTCAATAGCTGATGTAAACCATGCCAAATATGAATGTGCAATGAAAACCCGAGTAGGACAACCATCAATCAATGAAGAATCAAAGAAGATTAAGTCACCAACCAACAAGTAGATAGCTGCCCTATCATATGAAATAAGTAACCAATCCAAAGATGGGTTGTGGATGCCTTCATTACCCTCCAAGGACAACTCTTGAGTGGCTGATCCACTAAGAGTGTTATCACCAACAATATCATCCTCCTCAAAAGAATGATCAACCATTACACCACATGAAGAAACCTCAAATTGTACCAAGTCAAACTCTTCATCACTAATATTAGAAAAAAGGTCATTTTCAAATTCATCCTTCATTTGAATGAGGAGTCTTCGAATGTGATCTATCCTTTTTTGCCTTGCCATGTTGATGAGATTGACCTTTGCTTTGACTTCTTGAAGATGTTTTCTTGCATTGGCAGCCACCCACTTAGCCTCTTTGGCCTTCTTCAACCATTCTTCATTCAACATTTCAGACCTTTTCACCTCGTCAATGCCAAAATACACAAAATCAGTCCTCTTATGTTTGATATCTTCATGTCTACCAATAGGTGTAGGGCTGTCATGAAAAGAAGATATCATATCATTGGCTTGTTCATGATCACAAGCTTCCTTGTTATGAGAAGGATGAGTCATCATGCTGCTGTCCTCAAACCAATCTGTAATCATATCATGCCATTCTAGAGTGTCACCTTCATTGTGTGTAATCACATCACTAGTGGCTATTCCACTAAGTAAAGGATCAACTATCTCAACCATCTCTACATTTTGAGTCTTCAATGGACCTTCATTTATCAACCCACAATCTAATTCTTCACCCAATGAAACATCACAAGAAGACTTATCTTCATGTAGCTGCTCCAAGTTGTCTTCCATCATCACTTGCTCTTCTTTACTCTTGAAGTCCTCATGAAGTGTCTTGTGCTCCGCATCTTCCACTATGTGATTCTCCTTAGGACCAACAACAAGTTGATCACTAGCTGCTGAAAATTCACCATGGAGACTTTTAGATGTCTCGCCATATTTCTTCATCCTCTTGTTCCATTCTTCAGCTATTTTATTCATCCTTTTCAAGCTTTGTTCTTGTTGTTCTAGCAAGGCATTCAATATGTCATTCACCCTTGATTGCTCACATGTCATTGGACTTCTTGCTTGCTTGTGATAATATTCCGGATCATCCATATACTCAAAAAATGGAAGGTCATTTTTGATCCATTGTGGAAGTGCACAGTATTCTTGGAAAGCAATCTCTATTTCTTCTTTGGACACCATTTCTTAACCAATAGAAATTCTGATCTGCAATCAAGTAGCTGAAACAAAGTGCAATCTACCCAACAGGTTGGCAAGATTTTTGGCTCTGATACCACTGTAATGACTCTGCTCAAACCTGACCTCAAAATGTTGATTGAAGGCTCAAGGAATTCATCAAACACTTCGCATACAAGGGTCATATGACTGATATAAAATTTCAGTTTGTTATAATGACACTTTTCTTCACTTAGCATCAATAAGGATGCTAGCAAATGACTCTAAATTGTCTAAATAATGACCTAACATGAATGTGCAACTTATTTTGGCAATATTCAATACATATATGTGACTGAAACTACTTGCAATATGCAGCTACAACAACTAGTAATTATGACAAACACTTTGGATGCAACCTAAGATGGCATTTATGCACTTACAGCCAAGTGGCATTAATACAAACACTTGGTATGCAAAATTATAACATTATTTATGCCAAAAAGAGAACCTACAGCCAATTGACATTTTGTCAAACAATTGGCATGCATACTATTAAGCTGAATACACATGATATTACAATGCTCAATGACAACAATATGTAACCAGCAAATCTGTATCCCCTTATTGTAATATAATTATCCGATACAATGCTCATACAAATTGGCCAAGACTCTTGGCATTTACATTAATTTCAAAATATGATAATGTTGGTATAATGCACACCTACAGCTACAAATATAACTATGCTAAATGCAATGCTAGAAGATGATAGAAATGTGAAGAACCTGGCCTCAAGAAGTGCCTTGGATGAAAGATGAAGTAGCAATCAACAAGAAGTTCAAATGATATTCTCCAAGCCCAAATCAAATTGCTCAAGTAGCCACCCTTGTTCTTGCCTGGCAATATTTTAGAAAAATAAATACAGCCTCTAAGCTCCTCAAATTTGTTATGAAAATGATTGCCAACACCAAAGGAAGCAATCCCTCAAGTGCCCACAAAATTATATCTCCTTATTGAAGAGCAACGAATGAAAATGTAATTTCTCTCATGGCTGATCTGCAGACTGAAACAAAATTGCAGACTTCAAATAACTTCCCAAACTCTTCCAAAAGTGATTGCAATTAGCCCAATGAGAAAGACTAAAGTATCTTCCTCCACTATCCAACTAGGGTTGGTGTTGCACAACCAAAATTGGCAATTAACCAGCTAAGTTTGGTCTTTCACAAACGAAGACTGGAAATCAATAAGCTAAGCATTCAGCTTCAGCAGTGTAGTAGAAAAGGTGTATTCAATTCAAGATGTCCAAATCATGCTAAGACATTGTTTAGTCAATTTAGAGTCATTTGCAAACATTCTTATTGATGTTATGTGGAGATAAGAGCCATAAAAACAATCTGAAATTTTATATCAGTCATATGACCCTTGTATGTAAAGTGTTTGATGAAATTCCTTGA